>CATIWM010107208.1:0-21369 GCA_949671775.1 Mallotus repandus | reverse complement strand
TTAATTGAATTACTTACAATGAGAATTGGAGTAATTTGGTGGAAGATAATTGAGATTACTTAAGAATTGGATTTTACTTGGAGACAAGGAATTCATCTTGAGGGATATTTGGTAGTTCTACTTGTGTTTCCTTGTCTATCTCTACAATGAACCGAGAGGATTTGTAGACTCTAGACGGGAATATCCTAATCTGAGAACGAGAGTTGAGTTTTAGGATTTGTTTAGTATAGTGTCATTTTTGGTTGTTTCCTATCTTTGCAATGAACCAAGAGGACTTGTAGACTCTAGGAAGGAACACTTCTACTTGACAACGAGAGTTGCAATTAGGAAATTTACTTTAAATTGACAATGAGAATTGCTTTTAAAGACTATACGATACTAATTTCCAATCAATATGTTTATAAGATAATATTTTGCAAGTTCTTAATTATATTCTAAATTGTGATTCTCCTATATATTTGTTATAACCTTTGATTTATATTCTTAGTAGTTAATTAGTATTTAGATTTTTATTACTTAATATTTAAGTTTTATTCTTGTTTGAATTAATATTCTTACTCCCATTTGATTGCCTATCCATCCAAGTAACTATCCGGTTAATACAAAATTGCTCCAAATTCCCGAGTGTTCGACACCCCCACTCCTCTATACTAAGTCCTAGAGACTAGGGTATACAATTTGACCCGCTTTAGCTCTCTAGCGACAGCCCGATCAAGCTCCTCACCCTCCAGCCCGTGCATCTAGAAAATGTGCCAGGGAGGAGATTTGGGGACACATCTCACCCAGGGACCCCCAGTCAAGTTGTAGACTCTCTCACCGAGATACCATACTCGACAGCTGGGACCTCAAAGAAGAACTCTCCGCAGGGATAGCGGCCTAGAACGGACCATCTCAGGGTTTCACCGGTTCTCTGGTCCCTATGGAGCACTCTGTATCTACAAAAATATAATAGGTAAGTGAATAAAATTAAAAAATACTTTAAGGGTTTTTTCATTTTTTTTAGATACCCCTTCAGGAGTCAGAGAGTTCAAATACTCTCGATGGATGTGCACGCGGGCCATGTGTCTCTTCAGTACACGGCTAGCCCCCCACCTCCCTATAGCTGAGAGGTGATCTGCAACACTGGATAGCCCGGGAATCAGCTCCAACTCCAATCCCCAGACCTGTAAAGGAAAATCATCAGTGAATAAATAAAAAAAATTCAGAATAAATCAAAAAGGAAAAGAAATACCAAAGTAGCATGAAGCTACAGAACCTCCTCGCTCCACGCACAAACTCATCCACGCTACGATACAGGTATGCTAGAGCACAACTGCCCCAATCATAGGAAGCCACAAAATCTAAATCTGGTGCCGCATAAAGAACATCACGTCTAGGGAGCTAGCAGTGTCGGCAAAGAGAGTGGTGTTAAGTAAGTAAACCAAGAAAGCTCGTACCACCTGGTCACTCTCACGAGTAGAGGTCATCACTGCGGCTCTCTCCTTAGTGTAAAAGCTCTGGATCGAATCCAGCTTGATCGTGTGAGTCCACTTCATATCGGGAATCACCCCAAGAAGGCACTCAATGTAGGCAACTGTATCCGGGCTCGTCTGATGTAGGCTAGCATTAAAAGGAATGGGGTCCTCGGTGCACGTGATCCTATTGATGGCAGCAAAAGAAATGGGATCCAACGTTAACTCCCCGAATGGCAGGTGGAAGGTGTGAGTCATGTCTAGCCATCTCTCCATTAGTGCATGAAGAGGCTGATAATCTATCTTCCCCTGCTCTTTAGGCAGATAAAGGACAAAGTCCTTAAATCTAATGTCCTGGATCTAGTCATTCTAATCATTTGTAAGCTCGTTATAGAAGACCTGAGCTCCATGAAAATTCCCTGCGCCTTTGAATATGTGCACATCATGCTACAAGGAGAAACTAGGGAGTAGAATTGATATAGTGTCATTTAAATATTCTTGGATGTGTGAATTTAGCTCAAAAATTGAAAAAATGAAAGAAAAAGAGGTCTTGCCTTGCTGAGAGGTGACGCCCCTTGCCCAACAGGAGACGCCTTTTATCCAAAGGACGACGCCCTCTTCATATCAAAGAAACGATCGCTTCTTCACTAAGAAGCGATCGTCTCCTCGAAGAGGCGTCGCGTCCTCAACTCGAAGAACAGCGTGTTCTTTGTAAATTTTCATCAAAATTCATTTTTTTCCTTCTAATTTGATCCTTTTTCTAATCATAATTGATAAATGAACACAAATGCATCCTAACCCAATACAATTTGCAGGAAAAAA
Source organism: Mallotus repandus (assembly GCA_949671775.1). Taxonomy (NCBI): domain Eukaryota; kingdom Viridiplantae; phylum Streptophyta; class Magnoliopsida; order Malpighiales; family Euphorbiaceae; genus Mallotus; species Mallotus repandus. The sequence continues at coordinate 19,096 of CATIWM010107208.1, read as the reverse complement.
TGAGGAGTTTTGGATACTAACCTCTCCTAAAGCCAAAGAACATATGTGAGTCTTCAAATCCGGTAGAATAGGAATTATTTCACCTTTCATGAATCCATGGCTGTGTGGAGGGGTAATGACAGGAGAAACAAGATCCTAAGGGGGCAAAGCCAGCGTCCTTTCATCAGCCATGCTCAAAAATGAGAAAACGTGGGGAAGAAGGAAAAAAAGGAAAAGAATGAGAAAGAAAGAAAAAGAAAAGGGAAAGAATAAAAAGGGGAAAAGGTTTTTTATATATAATGAGAAGGGAGGTAGGCCTTCAAGAATAAATCCTAGAAAGCAAGGCAACATAAGAGAGAAAGGAAAGGGGGAAAGCCTATGAATGGCCCAATCAGTGGATGGGAATCCCTAGCAGAACCAAAAAAAAAGTGGAGAATCACTTATTCTATCTCTCAGGTGTATTCCAAGATCAACTTTGAATGATTGAAGGTATTCTGATTGAAGTATCAAGGACGAAGCATCTGGTCGGGTTTGAATTCTTGAAGTGTGCATTATAAAGAAGTGTCTGGTCAAGTTTGAATCCCCAAAGTACGCATTATAAAGAAGTGTCTGGTCGAGTTTAAATTCCTAAAGTGCACATTGTAAAGAAGCGTCTGGTCGGGTTTAAATCCCTAAAGTGAAGTGTCTAGTTGGGTTTGAATCCTTGAAGTGCGCATTATAAGAAGCATATGGTCAAGTTTGAATCCTCGAAGTGCAAATTATGAGAAGCATCTAGTCGGGTTTGAATCTCTAAAGTGCACATTATAAGAAGCATCTGGTCAGGTTTGAATTCCTGAAGTGCGTGTTATATGAAGTTTCTAATCGAGTTTGAATCCCCAAAGTGCATCTTCTTTCACTTACTGAGTGAAGATCGAGCTAGGAAAACTCAAGATTCATGACCAAATATTAATGAGTAACTGATTGGGCCAGAAAAACCCGAGGAACACGATTTTGTTTTACCTCTTCACTTATTGAGTGAAGATTGGGTCAGGAAAACTCGAGATTCATGACCAACTATAATGAGTAACTGATCGGGCTAGGAAAACTCGAGGAACACTGTTACGTTTCACCTTTTTGTTTACTGGGTGACATCTCAGGCCAGAAAAACCTGGGGTTCACCCCTTAACTATAATGAGTGGCTGATCGGGCCAAAAAAATTTGAGGATCACGGTCACATTTCAAGTCAAAGTTTGACCTTTCGGATTTAAATTCTCAAAGCTAACGATCCAAGTGAAGCGTACAAGTCAGGTATGTCGTTCTTACTATTTATGATGCATGTTTCTTTTTCAAAAAATTGACTTCAAAAAAATGTAGTTTTCAAAAAACCAAGGGGGCAAACTGTGGACACTCTCAATTTGATCGGCCCGCAACGAAGGCCCAATGATTAGCAAGTCAAAATTTTGAATGTAAAAGGACTCGAAGCCTTCTTTAAAATGGACTTGGAAGCCTAAACCTAGCCCAAAACCCATAACCTAAAGCCTAAACCTAGCCCAAAATCCATAACCCAAAGCCTAAACACCTAAGCCCAAGCCCATTAGCCTAGCCTCAGGCCAAGCCTGAGGAAAAGGCTATCGCCTCTTCCTAAGGGATGACGCCCCTTCAACCTGGGCTCGAAGAGCCGATGCTTCTTCAGTAGCCGACCTAACTTTATATTAAATGCATTTTAATGCATTTTGGCCCCATACACTAGAACTAGACCTACAGATCTCCAGCCTGCAGATTTGGGCATGAAAGGATGACTTTCAAAGGAGAGAGGGTGTGAAGAAGATAATGAGGTGAGGGAAAATAATTAGTGGATCATAGTGGGACCATTTTTAGGGAAACAAAAAAAGAGAAGGGAAGAAAGCTTAAGTAAAGGGCTTGAGGGTCTGGAAAGAGGGAGGAGACACTAAGGGAGAACAAAGAGACAAAAAGAGACATCTTGAAAGAAAAAGAAAAAGAGAGTAAAAAAAGGGGTAAAAATACTAGTTTGATTAAAGAAAGTTGATTTTCTTGAAGGAAAAGGAGTTTCTATGGCATTTAAAGTAAACAAACTTATAAACCAAGCTCTGAGGTCCTAGTTAGGAGCATCAAACGTGGTTTATTTAGTAAGAATTACTATTTTTGAGCTTTTCAAATCCTTGTTTCTCTAAAACTCTACTTATTGGTTTTGATCATTTATTTTCATGTTTATAAATTATTGAATATTATATGAGGTATGATTATGTGAAATATCGATGTATTAGTGGTAGTTTTACATTTACTTCACATGAAATTTGATTTACTTAAGAATTAAGTAACCGGTGAATTCGAGTTCCTGGTGAAGAGGCGATGTCTCTTCAAAGAGACGTCGCCCCTTTGCGAGGAAGCGATCGCCCCCTGAATAGGAATCTGAAAGGTAATGCCTCTTCCCAGGAGACGATCGCCTCCTCACCAGAGTCTGGCATGAATTTGCTTTGTTTTCAGTAGCTTTTTGGTATATTTTCAGTATCTGATACGAACATGCTGCCTAATATCTTTAGTATTGCATGCGACTGTTATAATTTTATGTATATTTGATTGAGTAAACCATGTTTAAATGAGTACTTTTGTCTACTTCATGTAAATTTATTTATTTCCTTTTATATTAAAAATTATTTATTTTGATATCAAACTAAAACGTGTTTGGTGTAGGTCTCCTTATAATTTCCACTCACTAAATAATTAGTGAGTTAATTAGTTCTTAGGAGGTTTTATTTGAATTCAGCATTATTGCAATTGTGTAAATTATTGTAATCCCTAATCTCGTCCCCGTTTGTTTTAAATGAATGTTTGTAATATTTATTCTTATTTGTAATGAGTGCAAGGTAATAAGCATGCAAAATGACCAATGTGCAAATTTGGATTAAAATTGGAAGCGTTTGCAATCCACTCGATAATAAGGAAACAATCGAATAATCAAAGGTATAAAATACAAAACACACACGAAGGCCAACCACAAGGTTGGGTGGCCATTCAAAAGCCCATACCTTATTTATGATTCTGATCTCTGATGATGACTTCTGGGTACCTTTGTGGAATCTAGTGGCTGTAAAGTGTGTCCCGGTTTTCATTCGGGTGGTGACTCCATCTCCAATATGAGCCCCAAACCCATCTTGTATTTCCTAGCAAGTCCTGAGCTTGCACAATGCCATAGTCGCCAAATACTTGAGCGCACGATAGACCCTGTTGTCTATACTAGCATAAATGTTATTAATCTAAAAGAAATATGCACAACATCAACCACCACCACTTCTATAACCTTTTGTCTCTAATGATTTTAATGATTATTTTGATAATATTGGTGGATTTGGTCTATCATATTATTAAAATATTTGATATTTATGTAATTTTTCTAATAATTATATAGTTTTTTTAAAAGAAAAATAATTCTATTGATTCGAACTAGCAATACATCGATAGAAACACATATTTGAATTCGCTAAAAATCATAGAGGATGAAACAGCACCCAGATTAATAGCATAATAAATCGGCTCAAAGTCTACAAATTTGATAATACAATAATGACTAGAATACCTAAGACTTTAGTTCTACAACACACTGATGACCATAATCTGATTCGTTGTCTCAATCTGATCGAATATACTTTACCTGTTTGAATTGACCACAAAAAGAAAAAGCTACAACAAGACGGAAAACAAAACGTTGTAATAAGACGACGACAACTAAACGTCGCAACAAGACGACGACAACCTAATGCCACAACAACACGACGAAATCACAAAAAATAAAATAAAGCTTAAATTTATATGAATTAACCACTTATTTAAAAAATAAATTGATAAAAAGATGTGTAGAGGGGGTAAAATTATAGAGTTAAAAAGTAATTAAATGATGTTTTAATATTTATGTAATTTTTTTAATTTTTATACAATGTTTGATAATATTTTTAATATTTATGTAATATTATTATATATTCATTTGAATATATTATTTATTGTGTACATATAATTAATAATATATGTAACTAATATAAATTATCTTATTAATTTTTAAAATTAGATAATAATACATTTAAATAAATTTATATTCTTTAATTAAAAAATAAACAAAATAATTACCATGAAAATTGGAAATAAAATAAGGTAAAGTTGACTTATTATATTAAGAATATGACTTATTATATAATTATACAAAATAAAAAAAGGTAAATAGTGTTTGTTGTGTAAACAGTACCACTACAAATTTACTGGAGCAATGTTCACACACATCAAATTAGCGTATGTTTTGATATGGAATTGGAGTCCATCCCACACCAATTTTTGCACTATGATAATTTAGAGTAGGGTTGAAGATGCTTTAACGTCTAAAACAACATCAAAATAAATATAAAAAAAATATAATAGAAAAAAATAAATAAAGAAAAGAGGAGTAAAAGATAGAGAGAACAAGTGGACGCATTTCGTATTGAGTTATCAAGCAATTGAAAAACTATTGCTGTTTAACAGAACCGGTGAGCTCTCAATTTGGAGTGAGCTTAGGCTATCTCTAGCCCATCACCATTAAAATACAGTATTTACACAATTTTACCATAATTAATTATTTTATTTTTAACTCTAAAAAATATTATTTATTTTCTATATATCTAATGTTATATTTTCATTATATACTATTATGGAGTCTTCTACCCTTACTTTAGTTTTAACAAAGTAAATTTACTTTATTTTATTAACCGTTGGATTTAATAAGAAATTAAATCTATACCATTGGAAAGTTACTTCCACCCTTAAGAGGTTATCGGCTAAACCTGTAGAAAAAAAAAAAAAAAAAAAAAACCCTCGCCCCTCCTTTTTATTTTACGTAGAAAGCAGACGCAAAACCTTTTTCTTTTACATAGAAAGCAGACGCAAAACGCTTGTAGAGGGCATTCCTCTTTGTTTTTTTATGCTTCTTAAATCGGGAAAACAGAGTACGGTGGCAAATTCAAAGTCTCTTGTGGATTTAGACTCCAAACAAAATTGATTGCAAGTAAATTGGGAAAGAAGGTTAGATTAATTTTGATATACATAATTGAATTGCTTTGTTAATTGATTTTGATACACATAATTGAATTTGTCTGTTAATTAATTTTGAGTTATTCTTCGTCAAGTTATGCCATTGCTATCATGCATTGAGTCTTTTGAGTACGTGGTGCAATGTCTTCTAAAGCATTTTTTTCTTATCAGAAGCAGCATTGGCTGGAGTTGAATCAACCAAACGTATGCAGGCATAGGTGATGTTACTTTCTGTTTTCCCATTCTTTTTGAGATGTTGTTGCATGCATCTTCTCTCATTATTTATGGAGAAGAAAAACACCAGACATGGATATTTTGCTTTTATACATCATCTACTGCTCGTTTTGGATGAAAAGGACCTAATATAAGTTGTTGTTGACAAAAATAGCTATATCAAAGCACCTTTTTAGTTTTAATGGAACAACAAGTGAAGTAGGACGTCATTTTCTTCAATTTTGTTAGGCTTTATGTGACAAAAAGGAATAACTACATTAAATTATTTTTTGAATTAAACTAATGCATGAGTTCTGAAGAAAGCTAAATTCAATTGCCTACCCTCCACCCTTCATAATTATTAAACTAATTGTTGTCATCTTCATCATCATTTTTCTGAAGAAAACATTGACGGTGGATGGAAAGTAATGTTGAAAATATTCTTCTGCCGAAGTTTGATGTTTGATTTCCAAGATACTTTTTGTGGCTTTTATGGAGTTTATTAGAATACCTTGACATTTTCTTGTATTTTTCCGATAGGTTTTATTAACTTTCTTATATCCCTAGTTTGCTTTAGCTTTGGCATATCCATCTTTGTAGACATTTGTGCTCTTCTTGCATGCCAGAATTTTCTTAAGGGAGTTTAATTTACACTTAGTAGTTGTTATTTTAGTTTTTCTTTTAGTTAGCTTTATTTATATTGTTATTATCTTATTCTAGTACATGGGTTGCTTTGTGTGACATTCTTATGTCCTGTCTGGCTTATCTTTGTCTCTGGCATAAACCAAATAATCAATTTAATTTGCTTTTTGTGCCTAGTGATTTAATTTAGCATTTTTTTTCAGTTAATTTTTGTGCCTGCCAAACTGATTGAGTTGGACCTAGTTATACTCAAAAGTCACAACCAATCGATTTTATTGCTTCAGCTTAATTTATTTGCATGAGCTTTCATAAAATATATATATAAAGCTTCTCAGATAAATATGTTTATATTTAGTAGCTTTTCAGTTACTATCTCTTTTTTCTGTGAACTATCATTCTCTAGGTTTTCCCCTCATTTCCTACTCTGGCCATATACTAGCTTTTTCCTTGAATTCTAGTTTGTCTTATGTTTATAACTTTATACGTGGGTAGTTTTCACAAGATTTAACAACAAAACCAAAGAAAATAAAAGTACTAATCATTCTTTTTTTTTTGGAAAGTAAAAAAAAGAATATTAATCATTTAGCTACTGTAAATAAAAGGACATCAAAGGCATCTTACATGGAACTTGTTCATTATCATGGCTGCTAATTGATGAATGAACTAAAAGTTGGAGGCAACTTAAATTTCCTTATTCCTTATGAAATTGAACAGTGTTATTACATGAGCTTTCAAAAGGCTCTACAAAGCAATTATACACTACTTCAATGTTTTTGTGCAATAAATGATGCAAATTATTCTAATTTTGTAATGATTGCCACATACAGTATTCTATTCTCTCATCTCATGCACTTGGAGAAGCCAATTTAAGCTAATACCAGAAGATTGCATTTTCTATATATGTTATGAATTGCCATAAACTAAGAGTTGAGTTTATATTATACTTTGGCGAAAGCTAGGAGTAGAAATAGATATAGTTAGACAGTACTTATGGCATTTAACATTTTCACATGCACCAGTTTAAGGCCACTCAATGTAGATACCTCACCGAAACCTAAAAATGGATCACTTAAGGTTATGGTTTATGTTGTTCCAAAGGGAGAGTAGAAGAGAATATTATTATCTTTTATTTATTTATTATTTTTTACTTTTATTTCCACAAAAGATTAGCAGAAAAATTATGACAGCTCCCTTATTACATAGGGGCCCTTTACCAATATTTGGTTAAAATAAGTGATTACTATTAAATTAATCTCTACATTAGTATTTGGCCTCTCAGGTCTATTTTTATTATCTAGGTGCCTTTTTTCCAAGTCACTGGTTTTTTTTTCGTTGTATGCTTTTCTTGTTAATATAACAAGTTTCCAAAAAAAAAGGACCCTTTAACAGATGGCTTTCCATCTTCAAAGAAACCAAAGCCTATTTTGGTTTCTTCTGCATATTCTGCTCAACTATTACACGTTCATAACTTCCCCACTTCCTCTCTCTCTCTTCCTTTTTTTTTATTGTCTATGCAGCCATTCCTTAGCAGCATATATTTTCTGCATTTTACACCCTTCAGTGATTATCTATATTTTACTAAACATAGTTAACTTATATTGTTAAACCTTGGCCACTTCTTTGTGGGCAGGCTCTATTAGCATCGATGTTTTGTCCTCATTTTTCAAGGGGTAAAATAAAATTCTAGAATTTTAATTTTCCTAATAAATTCATAAGATTTTTAAAATCAGATTAGAAATATGAAACACATGACAATAAAATGAAGGCAATTATTCTTTTTTATCTAAATAAATGGTGCATTCTACAATTACTTTAATTTTAAAAAAGTCAGTTTACTTTGTCTTATTATAGTGATTCATGCAATACAAGCATAAATTTGCAGAATTGATTTAACTAATAGTTAGTTTCAGGTAGTTTTTAAGTTGTTATGATGGATCAAAAGTTGAATTTTGTTTGTACAAACATTGTCAATAATTGTGTCTCAATTTTTGATGATTCAACTAATGCTAAACCAAGTTGTGATCGCATTTACACTCGGTAAGTACTTATTAAAATTAATACAACTATTTGTGTTTAAATATTATTTAAATGATCTTATTTCTTGTGTGTTATGTTTATTTGTTGTATAAGAGAACTAAGGGAGTTAACAAATTAAACTTGGACTCCAATTCTAAATCTCCAAATCAAATGAAAAACTTAAAAGAAGAATTCGCTAATAAAGGAAGTGTAAATAGTGAGGAACATCTAGCTAAAGGAGATACAAATTTTCAGAAATCATCCAAGGTATGTGCATAAAATTATTATTTTAATTCTTAATATTGAAACATTTTATTTAAATTGTTATGCAATAGTTTGTAAAATGCAATTAATCATTTGAAATGATGAAAAATGCTTTCAAATCATTTCAGGTATACTTGAAAAATCGTTGTACTGTGCGCAAGTTTCATACTTTTATTGAAAGATTTGATGATGCCAAAATTAATGTTGTTAAAAACCTTGGATTTGGTGGTCTTTTGCATATTCGAAACCAAAATTTAAAAAATAACATAATTGAAGGGCTTGCACATAGATTTGATGTGGATAGATGTGAATTGCATGTGCATGGAGGTACAATAACACTTACCCCTGATTATGTAGAGCAAACAATTGGGTTGCCTTCAAAAGGTTTAGAAGTTCAAGGCTACATAAGTGCATGCAAAGATGAGGTCTTGAAAAGATTTAATATTCCTGAGAATACATTTGATGCTAATTACCTTTTTCTAGAGCTCCAAAAGTTGCCTGTTGGTGAAGAATTTCGAGCCAAATTTTTGTTGTATGCAATTACAACAATTATAGCACCCAATACAAGTACATATGTAAATTCATCTTACTTTGGACTTCTAAAAGACATATCTAAAGTTTCAAAAATTAATTGGGCAAAGTATGTTATACAGTGTCTTGTTAGTGGGATTCGAAAGTTTTCTCAAAATGACTTTGGTGAAGGCAATAACAAGCATATAACTGGTTGCGTCTTGATTCTATAAGTACTTTTATAAATAACTACATAGTTATTCATTTTCTTAGTTATGTATTTAATGCTTAATATTTGATGTATTTTAAAAATTTTATCTGTTACAGTTTTTTTATTTGGATCATATATTTGTTGGTTATCCAAGTATACCAGCTATTAACAAATATGAAAGACCTTTTATTCAGCATTAGGATAATAATATTGTTAAAAAAGCATTGGATAAGGTCAAAAAATTTGGAGGGCTTGACAGTAAAAAGGTATGTAATAACTTTAGTTTTTAGTCATTAATTTATTGTATTATATTTAACATATAATCAATTCTAATTAAATGAGTTTGTTTTTATCAATAATTGGTTTTGCTTTTAAAAGAAGATGATATGAAGGTGAGCCCTTTTTCTGTGAGCATTCTTTTAAATTATTATATTGATTTTAAATATTAACTATGATAATTTTCTATATTAAACTTCATTTTTATACATTTTCTTTGTGCTTAATATGCTTTTATTGTATGTAGGATTTGAAAACTGATACTCTTGAGCTTAGAAAAGAAATTATAGAAGTCAAGCGAGATGTTGTGATAGAGCTACAAAAAATATCGAAGGACAATTCAGATAATAAAATGGATAAGATGTACGTGGATGATATTCAGTTTTTGAAAGTTGCTAATAGTGAGCTCAAAGATGAAATTAGAGATTTAAAAAATATTGTTTTGAAATCATTGGTGCAAATTGATAATGAAAAAGCAAAAACCACTAAGGAGGCAATAAAGAATCTTCATGAAGAAGTAGCCACTTTAAAAGATTTGGTTGTGAACTTAGTTGGTGAACATTGCAATAGTCAAAAGCAACAAAACGAAGGACCTCTGAAGAAGACAATGCCAGCACTTAATCATACTATTGGTAGCTTACATGAAAAAGGCACTGAAGAAAATTACACTAATGTTCATGTTAATGAAAAGATTGCTCACACAACAGAAGTTTCACCAACTAAGCTAGTTGATAATAGATTAGAGAATGAAGGTATTTTATTAGCATCTGCCCGTTTTAACGAGCATGTAACTTTGGGTACAAATACTACTAATTTTGATCATATATCAGTTGGTGATAGTGGCAATGATTTGGAAGCTAAAAAGGCTCATTTTTTTAACGTTGATAATGATGTGCAATTGTTTACCACTGAGCCGAAGAAAATTATAAAGCAGAAGATGTCAAACCGCAACAACAACATTAGGTAACCAAAAGTTAAATTAAATGAGATATATAACTATTTTATCAAAATTATATTGTAGTTTTCATTTATGAAATGTTTGAATTATATAATTTTGTTTCAGTATCAAGTTGAAAATCAACTTCCAAGTTCAGGATCCATTATAGGTGCTGCACAAATGCATTATTCTCAATCTAGCAAATGTGGTATTTCACGAAAGAAGAACGAATTAAAAGCAAGTAAGGTAAAAGCAACTGATCGTCGAGGAAGACTAGTTAAAAAATGCAAATTTGAGCAATTAAAGGTAATTATTAATATTTCAGTGAAGTTTATTAGTAATTGTCAAAATTAACATATTATTTATAAATATTATTGTAATGTATGCATTAACACTTTAATTTGTTGTCTTTGTGCGTATAAGTTTAATGATAAGCCATCTAAAAATTGGGATCCCATAATGGATCATGATGATCCCGAGAAGGAAATATGCGATGTTGTTTTTGAAAAGCCATTTAAATCAGAGTAAGTAATGATAATTTGTTTTGTTTATTTTTTTTTGAATAACTTCACTTATCTTTCTTAATTTTTTTTGTTAGCCTTATTGTTTGCCAAATTGATGTTGAATATGCTACACAAAGCAATTTGTTCTTTAAAACCAAGAAAGTGGATTGATTCTCAGGTACTTATTTATAATCATTTTTTGAGCGATTTCATAAAGTAACATCAGTTTATAACATGTTTAAAAATATACTTTAGGTAATAAATGTGATGATAAATGCACTATTAGTTGTCGAGAAAGAAGGGAGTATTCATTGGAAAAATGGTATTTGCCTTCACATTTTTCGGTATGTTCTCTTCACAAATGTTGCAGATGATTCTTAATTTGTTTATTATTAATTAAAATTCCATGCTAATTATGTTGAAGTCAATTTGTATTTGTTGATTATTATAGCAAAAAGTTTTGCAAGACGTGCGTCCTTCATTGGACAATTTTGTTAAACATCATAGAGCTAAAGAAATTTACATGCAATGTCTAGGAGTATGTGAGCAAGTAAGTTACTATATCATTTTTGTATAATTCATTTTTTTCATTCAAGTATAATATGCTTATTTTATTATTACATGTGTATATATTAATTTGTCAATATTTGCAAAACTAGATATTCATCCCTATCAATTTGAGAGAAATCCATTGGTTCTTGTTGATGATCGACATTAAAAAGGCAAAGTATTTATTTATGATAGTTCAAGATTTATTGACCAATCTGCACGAGAAGAAGATGTGACTAAATTGGTAATATGCAAACACTTTCTTGATTTACTATAAAAAAATTATCTTATTTAAATACTGTTAAATTTTTACTTTATTTAAATTTATTTGATTAACTATATGCAGTTAGCTTTTCTTGATGAATTGTTTTCACTGCCTGAATTTCAAGCACCTGGACACACTACTCCTTGTAATTTTAGCAGCTTTCCAATAATTGATTTGGATGTTTTTCAACAGCCAAATACGTATGATTTTAATTATTTATATCATATTATTTTTACATTTTATCAAATATTCAATTAATATATTCTAATTCATCATAAGTATGATTGTGGTGTATATGTCTTACATTATCTACAGCAAGAGATTCTTGGAGATGATGCGGTATTAACTATAAAAATTTAGTTTTATATTGTTTTTAGATCACGATGTTATTATTACCATGAATGGTGTATTTAGTTTGAAGATTTTGTTAATTGATGTGTTAAATTTTTTTTGCAGTTTTCGAAGGAATTACATGAAAGAGCACGTCGCCAATTGTTATGTTGGTTAATTCTAGTGCATACAAATACAGAACAAGATAAAATGTTACATGAGGCGATTAGTCATAAATTGCATTATCAGAGGAATAGTCTTCTAATCAAAGAAATTAAGAAACAATTTTATGGTAGTGCTTTAAAGTTCATTTGATGGTAAGATTTATACAATTTAACTCCCCTATGTTTTTATTTTATAGTGTAAATATTAAAAGCTTGATTTAGTTGTTTATGACAATAGTTTTAGTACAATTTCTTATATGTTTGCTGATCATAATCATGTTTTTTTTTTGCCATTATGCCTCCAATCCTGTCCCCAGTTCTCAAATTAGGTTTTTTTTTAATTGCCATTATGCCTCTAATCTTGTCTCCACTTCTCATGTAAAAAGAAGGATCTTTACGTTGTTGGTTCTCTAAGCAATTACTTAGAACATATGATTTTCAGGCGTTCAGCAACACCTTTGATGTTTATGCTTCCATCTTTAGCTTTTATTTACCATTCAAGTGAATTCTAAAATGATTGAAGTTGAAATTGAGGGGCTCTAGATTTTTCCTGGGTGATCCTACGTACTTTGTCCTGTGGAGTAAAAATCTGAAATGCTTTAGATCAAGTTGAAATTTAGAAGTCCAAGTACTTGCCCAACTGCATTAATCAGTTGATCTACTGTAGACAAATGCCCTTCTCAAATGTAAATAGTTAAGGAAGTTTAAATACATCAGAAGATGAGTGATTTTAAGGAGAAGAAAAGGTTTTGAAGCCAATCAATTAGCTATGTAATTTTTTTATTGGTAAAATGTACGGCTATTAGCTGTTGTTAGAGAAGTAAATACCAAGAAGTAAATACATATATATTTTAAGCATGAGTAGATTTCCATGCTTATTTTTTATAAAATTGCGAAGTGAAGTTCATCGTTAAGCAAGTAATCATATTCATTATACGGGTCCCATGAAAATTGAAATGTAGGAACCTATCGTCATTCCGGTAAGTGTATGGGTGGACCTGATTAAAATCACAATCGCAAATGGAATTTCAGCTTTTGAAGACTAGTGAACAACCAACATTAGTGAAAGTACAACTTTTCATTCAGAAAAGCCAAAAATGAGATTTCCAATATTAATAATGACATCAAATGACTAGAATTCTTATTATTGGTACTGAATTTTAGTCCATGCAAATCGGTCGTGAAACTAACTTATCTTTGCATGCAAAACATGTAAATTGCTGTAGAATCTTTACTTTGAGCAAGCTTATAGAATCTTTTTTTTTTTTTTAGAATAAGCTTATAGAATCTTTACCAGTTGGCACACTAGGTAAATTAAAATGACTTGCTTTAGTGCTTTGAAACTACTTATTTGCAAATATATGAACCTTGACTCTGCACAAGGGATGAAAATTTTTATCCAACCAGAGCTGAAAAAGGACACATTTCAACATTACAATGCATTAGTGGAGAATAGTTCTTGCAAATAATTTTTATGGTGCTGATAATCAAAACCTAAAAATCCTCAAGGATTTTCCCTTAGAATTGTAATTACTAGAAGCTCCGTAATATGTAACAATAAATGTGTGGTCAAAATAAATAGTAAAAAAATTCTCTATAGTAAATAATAACCACAAATCAGAATCGGCGAAGTTGTGTATAACTGACTTCAAAACTTATAAATAGCTATGTAACATGTTGTACAAAAAATGATAACCAATTAAAAAAGAACAAAGCCCATGTTAGCTGCAATCTCTGAATCTCGGATGGTGTGAGAATATGGGTGATGTTGGAGTAATGAGTCTTGCATATGGATGCCCTGATCTCAGAACTCTTGATTTGTGTGGTTGTGTCTACGTAACATATGATAGTGTGATTGCTTTGGCATATAGGTGCATCCATCTGAGATCTCTTGGCTTATATTACTGTCGGAAAATAACAGATAGAGCAATGTAGAGTGAAGAATAAATCTGCAATGTGGGAATCCATGAATGGCAGGCATGATGGGGAACGGTTAAGGAGTCTCAACATCAGTCAGTGCACAGCACTATCCCCTCCAGCTGTGCAGGCCCTATGAGACTCATTTCCTGCACTTTACACCTGCTAGGTTAGGCATTCTCTTATTATGAGTGGATGCCTGAACTTTAACAGCTCTTAGTTTTTGAACTATTAAGCATTTCAGGCTATTCAAAAACCAAGTGTGTTTGTTAGGCTTTTGCCTTAGGCTTTTGCCTCTTCGTTGTGAAATAAAAAAAAAAACCAACTTTGTTGTTCAAAAAAAAAAAACTACTGCTCCTCTGTTTCTAATACAACTTGTCCCATACAAAAATTACCAATATCCAAAGCTACACCAATCATAACAACAGTCATCCTCTTTTCATGCAACAAATAGCCATCAGCAATTCAACTAACCATCAGGGGCCAAACAAAAGAAATTTATTTTGAAAAAAAAAGGCTCAATTGCATTTGGATGTGAACTACTCTTGCTCAAATCCGGGTGAACCCTAAATTGTTAAAAAAATAATAAAATTCAAACAGTACATCCCAAATAATTTTATTCATTTACTATAAAAAACTGTGTGGCTATATGTAATCAAATGTATTAGATTCCTACTTGCAAACTTTTAAAATTTAAACAAAAAAATAAAAATATCAGTGCAATTCTGAATTTCAATTTTTAAGATTCCTACTTTATAGCAAACTTTTAAGATTATGAAAAATTTTAAAAAAAAAAAACCATTCACTACAATTCTTGAAGTTCATAAAATTCTGATGTTTATATTTTTGTATAGGAAATAATTGCATCATGAACGATAAAGGCAAAGGTATTATTGGAGATATATCAAACACTATCAATGATTTTAATCATAATCATGATGGTGTTGCAAGTTATCATTCCAAGTTGGCAAGTCTAACTGTAGATGAAGTCAAAGCAATGGTGTTTGAGACATGGGAAGATGCAGTCTTTCTACAAAAATTACAGCAAACAAATGGGGCTTAGTTTTCTCAAAAGAGACTCCCAAAAGAACGTGAGAGGTGAACCAAGAATGCAAAAATGGGTATGCAAGAAAGAAGGAAAAAGAAAAGCAGTGAACAGTGATCAAACACCAGAACAAAGAAGGAGAATAAAGCCAGAGACACGTCAATATTGTCCAGCTGTTTTTCATATCAAACTTGACCAGAAAACTCAAAAATGGGTGGTAAGGAATTTTTTCATTTCTCATAACCATCAGTTGGTTGCACATACACATGTTCACTTTTTAAAATGCCATAGAAATATTAGTGATGGTGAAATAGCACAAGCTAAGTCCATGCATAATATTGGTGTGAAGACTAGTAAAGTTATTGATTATTTGGCATATCAAAGTGGAGGTTTTCAAAATATATGTATAATTTTCTAAACTCAGAATGGATGTTGGAGGTACAAGATGGAGATGCATTGAGAATATTAGGTTGTTTGGCCGCTCATAAAGAAAATGACCCTGCATTTTACTATAAACACACAATCAGATCACATGGTCAACTAGGAAATTTATTTTGGGCAGATTCTATATGCAGACTTGATTACTCTTGCTTTGGTAATGTCATTGCATTTGATGCGTGTTACAAGAGAAACATTTACAACACACCACTTGTTACTCTTATAGGTGTTAATCATCATCTCCAGTCAATTTTATTTGGATGTTCATCACTACAAGATGAGACTGCTTTAAGTTACACATGGCTATTAAAAACATTTTTTGATTACATGGGGAATAAAAAGCCATCAGTGGTAGTCACAGATGGGGATCACGCAATGCGTTGTGCTATTAGAGAGGTTTTACCTGATGCAGCCCATCGACCATGCATTTGGCATATGTTGGGGTTAATTAAAATTTTCTACTAGATAATAAATGGGATATACAAAAAATATAAGAGCAGTGAGTGTGTACAATAATATAAAGGTGGCTTAGCCTGCCAAATTAAATAATAATATTAATAAGGCGGTTAAACCAGCCAACGGGTGAGTAAAATAGGCGGTAAAACCTGCCGTATAAATGAGAAAAATAAATATTAAGACACCGAAATTTTTAACGTGAAAAACCTTATAAAAGGAAAAACCACGGGACCTAGTCCAGAAAATCTTCCACTATAAAATAAGGGGATTACAATTACAACCCTCAATTTGTGGCTCACACCCTCACAAATTGGCTCACAAATAATATTTATTTTTCCCTCATTTTTCCTATTATACCCGATAGAAAAATTTTTCTTTTGCACAAAAAAAAAAACAACTCTCTCAATTTTTTTTTTCTCACAGCACACACTCACCACACAACTCTCTCCTAATTCACAGCACACTTTTTCTCTACACATCCAGCACTCACCAAACACACAAATTCATCTACATATATATAGGCAAATGCTTGCCTACAAATGTTGAAAAAAAAAATTTCTTGTCAAATAAGGCTGCACCGAAAACGGTGCAGCCTTTCATGACCCTTTTTTTTTTTTAACTTATAGTCTTATGGGTTCACCACTTGTAGGCGGGACCCACCCAACACTATCAAAGAAGCATTAAGGTGAAGTGGAGATTTATTGCCAAAAAAGAGACAGTGAGTGGTGGTATGTTTGAGATTACCGCAATAATCGTTTCACCACTTGCCAATGGGTGGTAGTTAAGCAATGCATGAACTGATAGAGACGGTTAATGGAAAATTTATTGAAGGGCACCTACCACTTGTTTGTAGAGTTCGCCATCATCAAAGGGGATCACCAGTGAGTTTGGAAAGAGGCGGACTGGTGGCCATTGGTGTGAAGCAAGGCTTGCAGTCAAGCATTTGTGTCTTGGAAAGAAGTTCGGTGACATATTTCTGCGGGGAAAGGAGTATTCCATTTGGCATTTGGTGAACTTCCATGCCTAAGAAATAATGCAAGTGGCCTAAGTCTTACACAAGAAATTAACAATGAAGCTCTTTGATAAACCAAGCAATAATGCTTGAAGATGATCCAATGACAAGAATATCATCAACATAGATTAGAATAAATAGTTTCGAAGCACCATCGGTCTTGAAAAACAATGAGGTATCAGCCTTTGAAGCAACAAAATCACGGTAAAAAAAAAAATAATTGAAAACAATAGAACCAACCATGTGGTGCTTGCTTTAAACCACAGAGGGACCTATGAAGAAGACAAACATGATCCAGATGGTTGGCATTAATAAAGCCAGCAGGTTGGTCCATTAAAAGTTCATGACCAATGAAACCATGTAGAAAAGCACTGGGAATATCTAATTGGCTCCTTGACCATTTGTTGGCTATAGACAAAGCAATCATTGTTCGAATAGTAGTCATTTTCACTAAAGGACTGAATGTTTCAGAATAATCAAGTACGCTTTGTTTTGCTACGAGACGAGCTTTGTAGCGATCAATACTGCTATCCTGTCACAGTTTGATTCTGAAAACCCATTTGTTGCTAATGATATTCTTGTTAGGAGATCTAAGAACCAGTGTCCATGTTTTATTAGTAAGGAGAGCATTAATCTCATCTGACATTGTATTCCTCCATTGAACAAAAGGTTTGGCCTAATTATATGTATGAGGTTCAATATGAAGATAATTTGATAGAGAATAACATTTGGTGGCGAGCTTAGATTGTCGTCTAAACGTAGTGGATGAGCGTAACAGCATCTAGTGAGTTCGGTTGGAAGGTTGGTGAGTAGTATAATTTGTAAAATCAATTAATAAGACCGTGAGAAGAAGTAGACAAGGAGGAAGAAGGTGAGCAAGAGACGGTGCGAGGAGAGCTAGAGATTGTGGGTCCAGTAGGTGGCGGAGTGGAAATAGGAGAGGATAGAGTGGATGGATGAGATGGAGGTTGTTGAGTGGGAGAAGGATTCTGCGGTGGTGGTGTTTCAGCTTGAGACGGGGATAGAGGAGAAGTAGGATTGTTACCTGAAGATTTCGAGGGAGCCAAGTGATGATTTATGCGGCCAAATAGGTGAAGCCAAGGTGGAGAAGTGTCCTGCTCGAGTGTTGGAAGTAGCATGAAACGAGGAGAATGGAAAAATAGATGCAGTAAACTTAACATGTCTAGCAAGGTAAATGCGACTTTGTCAAGACAACGAGATGGTGAGTTGCCTAAATAAACACATCATTTTGAACGAAAAGAAAATTTATGGTGTTCTGATATGGTCGAAGCAACGGGAAGGTTGCGCAGCCAAAGGGATGCAAACTGATGTAGTCCGGATCTTTATGAAATAAAAGAAAAAAACGGACTCTAGTTTTGTCAAACAGGAGATGGCATGTTGTTAATAGAGGATGCAGCCACTTCAAAAGCAAAGTTCTAATATTTTTGTGGAACATTACCATGAGCAACTAAGGTTAGGCCGGTGTCGACAACTGTAATTCAATATGAAGACAGGAAGATCATTTTTCTTGAATTCCTATAATTCAATATGAAGTTGGAGTTTGCCTATTTTGAGAAATAGAACCAAAGGCTTTGGCAATAGATTACCAAACAGCAAAGGAAAAAGCCAGGCCAATGACATATGGAAAAATTTCTTCGATAAGAGATGGCAGTAACCAAGAGAGTAGCAAATATTATTGTTGTATCTATTATATATTTGGAAGGTATACATGACAGTATTTATAGTGATACAAAACTATAACAAAAGGATAAACATGACAGTATACATGAGCTGATCTATTTATAACCAGCAGTAAGATTCGTATAACCTCCATAACTGTTACTTCACACCGAATGATATTACATCAACTCATATAGATAATCATAAACATTTATAGTAACCTTGTCAAGTCTTTCGCCCAGTAAAAGCCGCCATTATCATTTCTCGATATTTATACGAAGTATGTCAGGTCTAAGTTTAATAAACAAATACTTAGACTCCCAAATGTTTTATCATGCCTTAACTCCAGGCTCAGTTGGGAAAGCTCAGAGCTCAAATCATTACTGGCCATGAAAGATCAACTCCAGTCGCATAATGATGTGCTTTATTAGTTCTGGATTGAGCATTTAACACCTCGACGGTGGCTAGCTTCATAACAAATGACAACACAAGCCACTCAACGGAGGAAATGGGCAGGTTAAGATGCCAGCCATCTTCACCTTCAGATGTAAATCCGGTGAGCATGGAGGAATCAGCCGTGTACCATAATGTTCCACATCCAACCATAATTTGGAACAACATAGAGGCTCGCACATCA
>CATIWM010107188.1:0-30989 GCA_949671775.1 Mallotus repandus | reverse complement strand
ATAGAAATTAATAAAGGGAAGAAGGGACATAATAATTGGTATGTATCCAATCCATTCCTAATAAAACATTATAATTAGCATAGGAAAAGCATCGGTAGTACACTTTGCACAGTGATCTCTATTGGTAGTACACTAAGGGCCGTAGTTACCTCTCTAGTAAAAGCAAATACAGTGACATCTGCAGGGATGAGATCCTCCCTGATCCTTCCTAACATGGTCAACATTCTGGAAGAAATTACTTTTGCTATAGGCCGATCATCAATAAGCACCTAAAAAATTAGCTTCCCATTGAAAGGCCTAATATGTCTTATCATCTGTACTAAAGGTTTCTCCAATATCATCCTTTTTAGTCCACTACCTTTTAGAGCCTGAATGGTAACTTCACCAAAAGCATTATTCTCTACTACATCATATGCATTCAAATTTCCTTTAAACTGAGGAACTTTAAGCTAAATTTCTATTACATCATCTTTTGCTTCACTAGCCCTAAAAATAGGAAGTAGAATACCAGAGGCAGTAGCACAATTTAAAGTTATAAAAATACTGCCAACTAGAAAAATAGAGATTTTTACAGAACAATTTCTTTAGGGTTTGCAACATATTCATTCTCATCTAATGCATTTATCACATGCTCTTCTTCCTCCTTAACATCTTCATCCTCAGTTTCCTTTCTTTGAAACTTAAATTTTTGTGGAGAAAGCTTCATTCTCCATTCTCCTCCATTCTCCTCCATTCTCCTCTCTAAAGCTTTCTGCCTTTTAAGTCTCATTTTTTGTGTCCTTATGAGAGGCTGAGGGAACTTCTTATGTTGAACTCTATGCCACTGGTTTCCTGGAGCAACTTTTAAGGGAACCACAAATCTGGGAGTATTTCTTTGGAAACGCTTCTCAGGAACTGCTTGGATTCTACTGGAACTCTCTTAGTTTGAAGAACCCCATACACTGTCGAATATTTCTAATTTCCTCACCCATACATTCATAAATAATGGCTTTCTTTTTCTCTTCATCCCCTCTAGCATTCTCCTTTTATGAATAATAGGGGAACGTAAATCAAAGGTTTCTGTGTTAACAGTAGCCACTAAAGGAAAAAGATCCTCATCCATCAACATGGTTTTCTTTTCCTCAGGGATTTTCAAGACTTCTTTGTTAATCCTATCCTGCACCGCATTTCTTAAAGCCTAATAATTATTAGTTGAATAATTATAGGAATCATGGTACTTGCAGTAATCTCTACCTTTTAGTTCCTCTTTTATTGGAGCTTTATAGTTCTTAAGGAAGGTAATAAACCTATACTTCATTAGAAAATAAAAAAAATATCTTCAGTTTTGGCCACCTCAAATGTGTAATGTGGTTAGGCACTTGTAGCATGAGTTTTCTTCCACAACTCAGGCATCTTCCTTACAAGTATGGGGCATACATAGGAATCCTGAGTAGTGAGATCTGCCACAACAACCTCATGATTGTGTACTTCCTAGAAATAGGTCCCTATAGCAACCTTTCTTCTCTGGTTCTCCTCTAGAAGAAGTTCCTCATATTCTGCTACCTTTACAGATAGTTCATAGAAGTCCCTAAACTTTTTTCCCTGGAACTTCTTTCTAAGTTCAATTTCTAACCCCCTTTGAGCCAGCTTCACATACTTAATCTCTAGAAGAATTATCTTACAACAGTTCCTCATCTTCTTAAATCGAGCAATGAAGAATATGCATTCTCCCCAGGTCTTTGTCATTCTTGATAGTTCTGCTACATATTCTTCAAGCTCCATTCTAAAAAATTGAGTGTGGAATGCTCGCTCCATTTCCTGCCATATAAAAATAGAGTTTCTTTGCAGTGTTGCATACCAAGTGAAAGCAAAACCAGTCAGTGAGTTTAAGAATAATCTCAACTTAAAATTACATAAATTTTCATAATTTAATAATTCACCACATTGTATAATGAACTTAGCAATATGCTTCAGGGTAGACTACTCTTCTTCACCAGAAAATAGTGTGAACTCTAGTATCTTGTAACCCCAAGGATAGGGATTATCACGATCTATTACTTTTAGATATGGCTCATGAAACTCTAGTTTGCCTATCTATTTGAGACCAGGACCATACAACTCTTGAACCACTTCCCTTGCAGCATCCATATCAACTAGGACTTAATTCCTAGGAATATATAGTTAGGGAATGTTGGATCCCTCTGGCTCTTCCTAGTGCCATGCCCCCAAGTTTCCCTATACAATACCATCATAATCATACAAATTATGTTATACAAACATATTAGTATTAGCATAAATATGATGGGGAAGAGTTGGCATACTACTAAAGCGACCATTATGAAAAACTTTTAGTGTTGCAAAAATTTTCTCCATTCAGTGTAGAGGTGTGTATTTCTCTTTCTCCTTTAGATTGACTTGAATTGGGTGATGGGAATCACATGCCTCCTAAGATAAAGATCCAAAGGATTGCCCCCCAAGTCCTTTAGGGTGTTTGCTAGCCTTAGGAAGAATCTCAAAGCTTGCACTCTTAGCACTTTGTTGGATCACATTAGTAGTCTATTAAAGATGATGATCCAGTTTCTGAGAAAATACTTTATAACTCCCCTCTAGAGTTTTCACCATAAATTCAAAGAACTTAGAATGTGACTCCTTCTGTGACTCTATGAATTGAGATTGTATCTCCTTCTGCTTATGACGAAAACTCACAAGAAGTTTTTTTGGAATCACTTGAAAGTTTTGTTTCCAAAGTTTTCCCAACAACATGACCTGTTAGGATTTGAGGACTTTTTGTCACCTGCTCTTAAATCTGTTTCTTAAAGTTTTCCACCATATATGGGGAACAAAACCTTCTGGCCTTACTATTTTAGGCGCCTCCTCCTAATCTTAAGACCTGGCATTATCTTCCTTCATAAAACTCATAGTTTGTGGCATTTTCAGTAATGTCCTACCGAGCATGCCAATTTTGTTTGCCTTTGGCCCTTTTCAATGACTCTTGAGCATGCCAGGTGTGTGAGGTATACCAACTAAGGATCTCTGACTTCTATCAAATGATTGAATGTAAACTAAGGGACCTAAGTTTACTGGTTCCTAAACTGGCTGTTTTTAAGAAAGCTAAGTTTAATGTTGAAAATGCTTAAAAGATAAAGGAAGTGAAATTAAATGATAGGAAACTTGAAAAGAGAGAATGAAAAGCTAGAGACTCCATTGAAAATAATAGGAACTGGTTCTTAAATAAGATTTTCTCTAAATAAGTACAAGAACATACAAATGAAAATTAAAATAAAAATGAAAAGTTGAGATATTATTGTTTATTATTGAAGTTTTGTCTATCTATTTTTTTCTTGTATTAAGTTCTTGAGTGAATGGTTGTATCCCCCTTAGATCTGTAGGTAAGTTCTTTTTATCGGTTTTTCTTTCTTGCCAACTGCTCCACTTTTCAGTAAACCACGTTTAGAATTTCAGTCTACCTCAACTTCTCTTTCTTGTAACTAATTAGTTATTTAGTCTTGGGCCTGTAAATCCTTGGCCTTTGCTAAAATTTATTTTGGTCCAACCAATCAAAATTTTATAATTAAAATAGAATTAAATAAACTTTTTTATGGAATAAAAGAATAATGTTTCAAGTGGGATATAATTAAAGTATTTTATATGGAACAGAAAAGAGGCATTTTTTGTGAGATGAAAGGCAAAAATATTCTTGTCAAAGTAAATAATTTTAAAATTTTAAAATTTTTTTTATTAATTATAAACATAAAGCTTAAAAGGAGAATGCTACATAATATAGGAGTTTATATGTTTAACGGAGTCTATTTTAGAATAAGGTTTTAATGTTTTTTAATAGAAAAATATGAATTTTAATAGCTCAACACATAAACTTTTACGGGTGAATGTTGGACACTTATCAAATTTTGGATTAAATGGCAAGACCTCATTTATGCCTAAGATAAGGAGGTCGGTTCAAATCCCAATAGCCACCTCCACTTTATTTTTTCCTACTTGCCAATTTGAAAAAAGTGAAAGTATTTTTTTTTCAACTTGACTATTAGAAAAAAATGAAATAAAACTGATGAAATATGACTCGAACCTGCGTTTGCAAGGAGAGAAGAGCGCGCAACAACCATTTGCTTTTTTATTTTTTATTATTTAGTTGGTTACTCAAAAACTGACTGACCATCTATTCAAAATTTTTAGTTCAGTTCAATTTTTAATTTATTAAACCCGCTCGAACCTGTCCATTGTAAAACCCTAGATACAATTATCCAGGAGTGTGGGTAAAAAACCAACGGGTGTGGGATTTTTACCCACGAGTGTGGATAATTACCAACGTGCATGAATTTAAATCCACATATGTGTGAGTTTTTCAATGTTTTTGGGTCATTTTGGGTTGATTTTCAAGGCTTTTGAGTTTTTTTTTTTTGTCTTTTTGGCTCTTTAAGTTCGATTTGATGAACTTTTCATGGTTCCTAATAATTTTTGACATTTAGGTTCGATTCGAGCCTTTAAAAGTTGAACCCAACTTTGGAGACTTCGAATCAACCTCCTAAGGTCTCGGTTCAATGTTTTAAGGTCTCAATTCCAAACCTAAGGTCTGATTTTAAGGTCATAGCCCATGTTGGGTAATTTTGAAGAGTGGTTTGGTCTTTTGGACTTCTGATTAAATAAATCGAATGTCCAGTTCAAGTTTAATGACTCTAAAAGCACGTTATGGATAACGTTTTTAGGATTATGCTTTACCTTATTACTAGAAATGTTCATTATTGGACTATTTTGAGAGACTGTCAGAAATTGAGTATCAACAGCTCGATTCTAATTAGCATACAACAAGAAATTGGTAGAAAGCATTTAAAATACACTCGTTATTTAAAGTTCATACACTTGAAAAAAGATATCAAATTAATAACAACTAAAAATTTTGAACACCACTCGCGCAATTTGAACACTATTTGTACAATTTTTTTTCAAAAATTTTTAAGATCTAATTTATAGTATATATAAAAGTTAACAAATATTAAATTTAAAAAATTTAACCTATATTTGTTTTTTTATATTTTTATTTATAAATATAATATTATAACTTATAAATAATTAAAAAAAATTTTGTTCTTTTATATCTCATATTTATTTTATTATTCTTATTTCTAATTTATTTACATTATAGCTAATAATGAATTTAAATTTTATAATAATATTCCAAATAAAATTTTTCATTGATTAATTTTGTTTATTATTTATTTAATTAATTATTTTATATTCATTATTATTTTAGCCATATTTTTTAAAAATTTTAATATTTTACAGTATTTATGTTATAAATATATTTATTGAATATATTTAATAACAATATCGATTACACGCATGGAAGGAAAAACCGGTTATATTAAAGTAAAAATATAAAGATTTACTTGCACGAAAATAACTTTCGAAATTAGTTTAAGCCTTTTTTTTCCTATTTTGCCCTTGGTTCAATGAATTTTTTTTTTTTAAATTACCGTATAAAACCAGTTGGAGCAAGTTCATTTGAAATCCAGCCGAGCTATCTTTTGAAATGGCTATCTCCCCTCTGCGATTACCCCTTCTGTATCCGTTGCTCGTGAAAAATCCAAATAGAATCTCCTTCAAATTTCCAAAAATACCAATATTACCCTCGAGGCTGAGCACATTGTGTTGCTGCTATGGTTGTTCCCTTCCATCTGCGGCAGAGTCACGCTCTGATATCTTCACCCAGAGATGGGAACCATTCCGAAAGAAAAAAGTCGTTTTGCGGGTTGGGTATGTCGGCACCCACTACAGAGGTCCAATTTCGCTATCTTTTTCATTCTAGAGTTTATATTGGTTGCTTGAAAACATGGTGCAACCTTTTGCATTCTGGGTTTTAAGTTTTCTTTTCAGGTAATACTGTATTCATTTGAGGCTGTCTTTTTCGTCATAGGTCTTCAAAAGCAGCAAGACGAACATAAATTATCCAGTAAGAAATTAGTTTTTTTTTCTTAATTCTAATTATTGTTTTTTTTTTTTAAATTGTTGCCCGGTAAATATGTAAAAATAATTCCATTTGCATTGAATTATAGTTGAGAAAGAATTGCTAGTACAAAATGATTAA
Organism: Mallotus repandus; assembly: GCA_949671775.1. Classification (NCBI taxonomy): domain Eukaryota; kingdom Viridiplantae; phylum Streptophyta; class Magnoliopsida; order Malpighiales; family Euphorbiaceae; genus Mallotus; species Mallotus repandus. Next base: position 24,910 of record CATIWM010107188.1, on the reverse strand, counting down.
ATTGATTATTTAAGCAGTAATTATAGAGGGTCTTGCAGAAGTATTTATACGCAATTTTGGAATGTAGCCATTGAAGCAGAACTAGAATGCGCCATATTTAATGCCGGTGGAATTCTTGATAGTAATTATGGGAATCTTCACAAAGTTGCATGGGCTAGAAGTAGTCGCACTGATAAAGGAGTGAGTTACATTCCCTTTTGTATTAGAAGCAAATCTTTGGAATTCATTTGTCTGTGTATAAATGTAATTTTTGGTTCATACTGCAGACGGCAATTATATAATTAGTTGGATTGATATTGTGGGCTAAATTGTATTAGGTTCATTCTTTAGCAACAACGATATCTCTGAAGATGGAGATACCTGAAAATGCATGGAAGGAAGATCCTAATGGCACTGCCCTTGCTGAACGTGTTAATTATTATCTTCCTGAAAATATCAGAGTTTTCAGCATTTTGCCTTCACAGAAGTGAGATTCTGATTAGTTTTCTTTTCCGACCATAAGCACCATTAGATTTGTATACTCTGTCAAGATTTTTGATTTGGAATTTTGACACATGTATTTTGCATTTATTTGTCATAGCACAACCATTAGTTATGTTGCGAATTAGATATTCAACAATATATTCATCTTTTAAGGCTTCTTGCATAAGCTCTGTCTAGTTTGAAGCATGGCTACTGCTTTGTGTATGTGATTTCTACAAGTATTTTCCACAAAGTTTGCATGGAAGTAAGGGTAGACTTTTTTTTTTTTGTCACCATAAATTGTGGTATATAATTTTTTTATGAACAACGATTTGCTATTTCGAAGAGGAATCTTTGTTTGCTTGCCTCTTCCCAGATCTCTCATTTTTTTTACTTGTTTTACAATTTCTCTCGTTTAATTTGATTTTGATTTCTTGGACCCTGTTTTAGGAGCTTTGATCCTAGAAGAGAGTGTGACCTACGGAAATATTCCTACCTCCTTCCTGCTGCAATTATTGGAATCAAAAGTTACTTTTCTACTGCTGAAATTGATAATCACATATCAGACTTCAATGACATATTAAATGCCTTTGAGGTGTGGAGTCTATTTCTTTATTTTTCATTTCTTTCCCTTGAAGCCCTTTTAAGTTTGTGTTCTCTCTCTCTCTTTTCTCTCTTTGGTCATCAAAGAATTTTTAGTTGATTTTTTTCCGGCATGTAATCGAGTTGCTTTGTCATGAAGATATATATATATATCATAATTCCTTGCATCTGATGGTTGACTTTGTATATGTATCTTGTCTGATTCTTGCATCTGATGGTTCACACTTTCATGCAATGGTAGAAAGGATGAATTTCTCAAACTGGGAGACAAAAAATGCCAATTTATTTTGGAGAATTTGTACACACTTTTTTTTTTTGTATCCCTATTAGAAGTGCTTTTATATGCCTAATTATTATATGGCTTAGAACATGGTCATAGTAATGATGCATATGCTTCATACAAGTAAATTGTTGATTTTGTAGCTGTGAAATGCCTTTTGCAGGGAGAACATCCTTTCCATAATTATACAATACGGTCCAAGTACAGAAAACAATTTCTCACTTCTAAAACTGGCCATGTCTCAATGAGAGCAAGATCATCTAGAGAGAGCTTAACCTCTGAATCTGATAAAAGCAATGGAGAAGAAAATTACAAGATTGATGGAATAGATATCGAGGATCACAATGAATCAATTCAAGAAATTCAAGAATCCAGCTTTAGCAATCAGAATGGAGCCATACTAGAGGAGCAACAATCCAATGCAGGTGTCCGTGCCAGGTGGCTGCATGAACCTGATGAGACAGATAGAATAGGTGCTTCCCACTTCAGAAAGATTTTCCGCTGTTCTTGTGGAAAGCTTGAGACATCAAACAGATTAGATTTTGTTGAAATTTCTATATGGGGAGAGTCTTTCATGTTACATCAGGTAAAACTGTTAAAAGTATTTCTCTATAAGAACACATGTTTGTTATCATACTCCTTTTGTTGTTACCTCTTATGTTTAAAATTTCAGATGCCACCTGATTGGTTTCATAAGGGAAGTGGGTATTGGAAATAATTTTTGTAGCATATACAGTTCCATAGATCACTCTTGTTGAAGTGCAACTTCATCTGTTCTGCCTATTTTGTTAGCAATGGGACAAGCTCTACCAAGCCACAATATTTGACCTGCCTCTAGCTGTATGCAGACAGCTAGTATCTAAACTGATTTTTTTTTTGTACACGCATTCACACACGTGTGCGCACACAGAAAAATAATAAAATAAAGACGAAAAGAGAAAAAGAATAAATCCTGGTGCTTTAGTGCTGCAATAAATCCTGGTACTTTAGTGCTGCATTATACTTACTTTTTTGATGGCCTTGTTTATTGTTTTCTCTTAAGTGGTGCTCTGAAGGTAAGCTTTAATGGGGAAACGGTAAAAGGGCCTTCCTATAAAACTGTAGATTCTGATAGAAAGTATTGCATGTAATGATATCAGGATGCCCTTCTGATGTTTACAGTGCTGTTTCTGTCAACATAATTTTCTGGGATTGGCATTCTCCTAGTAGCATGTCTACTCTATATGATTTCAGAATTTGGGGCATGATCAATGCATGATGAAGTCTACAACTATATGGTTATTAGGTTATGCTTGTTTCTAGCACATTACTTAGTAATTCAACTCCAATCAACTGGGTTGTATGTTGTTCCTCATACACACGTCCCTTTTTTTCTTTTTTAAAGCTTCCGTGCATTTTTGGGCAGGGGGGACATTTAACCTGCAAATGCAAGGCCTGGGTTTCAAACCCTAGACCCTGAGATGCCAGGCAAGCAGCCAAGTCCTGCTGGCCTCATTCATTCATATCTGTTCTTGTAAAGTATATAATTTCATACAAGTACCCTAGCTCCATTGGTCCCAATATAACAGCAATATTAAGGTAGCTTAACTAATTTATAAAATTATTCATAATCTGTTTCACCAGATACGCAAAATGGTTGGCACTGCTGTAGCTGTAAAGAGAAAGTTACTCCCCAGAGATATTTTAACACTTTCACTGGCAAAGTTCTCAAGGATTGTCCTTCCTCTTGCTCCATCTGAAGTTTTGGTTTTGAAGGGCAACAGTTTTTTTTGGAGAAAAAGGCCTGACGAAGGATCACGACCTGAGATGCTGACAATGGTTGAATCAGAAGAAATTCTCAATGCAGTTAATGAGTTTTACACTAACATAATGCTACCTCAAGTGTCAAAATTCTTGGACCCTTGCGGGCATCCTTGGAAGGACTGGGTAAAGAAATTGGACGAGAACACAAGTATTCCAGATGCACAATTGGATGAAGTGAGGTGTGCTTGGCAATTGTGGAAGGAAAAAATTCAGACTAGAAACAGTGTTGCATCGCCTGTGAATGAGTAAAGCAAGGTAAATTTGCCTTATTATTTGTCCTCGTGAAGCATTCTATTACTGTGATTGGCCACGATTTAATCTGGGCAATTTGGCTTTTACTCGAAACACTGTTATCAGACTGTTGTACGATAACAATGTAGTTCTGTGCTGTGGCCATGATTCAGGGATCATGTTCATTTGACTCATGTTTGCCAGGTTAGATGCATGATCACAACAAAGGGAAGAGACTGATTTCATCTGATTAAATGATTAGCCTAGAGCTTATGATTAGAAGACAATCCAGTAGAACTCGTTAGAGAAATCTGTCGGCAATTATCGGCATCTTGTGGACTTGAACATGGTACCCACCTGACAAAAATGGTGAATACCATTATTCTTTTTGACACATGGGCTCGAAAAGGGCTTCCATCTTTTCAATTATCATATGCATAATCGAATATTGAAAGATCTTATATGTAATGTAAACCGGGCCATTGGCCGCTCTTTGAAAAGAATTGTTCTTAAGCAGCGAGTTGTGTTTTTGATGGTCGTATTATCACTTTCTGCAATGACACTACCCTATCTTCTTTCTCTCATAAGCGCATCTTACAATGGTTTATACTCTACATGTCACATCATCACTTTATTATTTCTTCATTTAATTATACTTTTTTTCACTATAAATTATATTTAAAAAAGTGTAATAATCTAGACCCACTATTAAATCACATATTTATTTTAATAATTTTTTTACATATTTTAAAAATAAATAACTATATTTATAATATTCTTTCAAAAAATAAATTTATAATCTATAATAATTTAAATATTTTAGTAATTTTAAATTTTTTTTATTAATTTTTAAAAATTACATCATAGTCAACCTTAATTAAAAATATTTGATTCTATCAACTTAACTCTATGTAATTTTCTCTCAATAAAAATATAAATAATAAAATTAAACATTAATTTTATTTTTATTGCCCCAAAATCATTCCCAAATATGCTCAACCAAGTCTGATTGAAGTTGATGATGTACTTCACGATCACACAGTTGTGTGTTCCTTTAAAGGTAATTATGAAATTGCTTGACGGAACCTATACTCACGGGGTTGTAGGCTCTTCATCATCATCATCATTTCAGTTTGCTATTTCATCTCATTTGCCCTCGACAATCATATAATGTAATATGATACATGTGTACATTATGTTTTTCAGTTTATTTTTGTGCCAAAAGCGAGTCAAACCACGTATAATAGCCCAATGAGATTGGGGCACTCCAATGCTCACTCAACATTTGTCCTTGCAGCCTCCTGCATTTGCTTAAATTTCATTCTCTTTGGATCTTTTGGACATGTGAAACTTTTAACAAATGTTGCCCACTCAGGAAATATACCATTTGCTAGATAAAACCCTTTTCGGTATCATGTTCCATTTACTATAAATTGAACATCAAGAGCGTATCCATGCAGTATGTCATTAAATAATGGAGATTGGTTGAGCACATTAATGTCATTGTTAGACCTTGCAACGCCAAAAAATGGATATCATACCCATAGGTCTGCTGACGCAACTGCTTCTAGCACTATTGTGGGAACTCCTTGATCATCTCAAGTGAATTGACCTTTCCCTACAACTGAGCAGTTCTACCAATGCTAGTGCATGTAGTCAATGCTACCCAGCATGTCGAGAAAGCCATGGCACTCTTCGTGCAATTGAAGTATACGTTCAACGTCATTACTATTGGGCCTTCTCAAGAGTGCTCCATAAATCTCAATAATACATTGACAAAACTAGTTTAAACACTTGATTGCAGTAGTTTTACCAATTTTTATATACTTGTTGTAATGGTCAACCGGTGCTCCATATGCTAATTGTCGAATAGCTGTAGTGCATTTTTGAAGCGGAGAAAGTCCCTTTTTCCTGACTGCATGAACTCTCATATGCAGCTAAAGAATATTATATTTAGCTTTAAGGATAAAACACATATGCTCATGAATTTGAAGTTGCTGCTCAGTCATTCATGTTATATCCTTGAACAAGATTTCATAATCATTTTGAAAAGTATAACTTTCCAATTTATTTCCTAAACTTTTTATAGCTTGCATTTTTTCTTCTTTATGTTTGTTTTAACATGTTTAGGATTTGTTCAAGTTCCTCATTTTTATTTTCTTCATTCACCTTTGACTTTCTCATTCTCTTTCCCTTATTTGTTTGTTTTTTACCAATGGGATTGATGAAATTTTCTAAAAAAAGTGAAAGAAATATTAAATAAAGATGGAGGTTTGTTGGGGTCAAAAATAAAAGCTCCAACAACCATATTTTGGTTCCTCCACTATAAATACAAGCTCAAGACATCATTTGAAGAGTTTGAGAGTTTGAGAACCAAATTCATTATGAAAATTCATTGAGGTAAATTTTAATTCTTTCACTTTTCCTTTTATATATTCATCTCTTATAAATAAACTCTTATTGAGTTTATAAATACTCATCTAGTGAGTGTGCGTGAGTGCTCTAACTTATAATTTCTCTTCTTCTTATTTCTTGGGATTAAGAAAGGGAAGTGAGGATCTAAGTAGAGGAATTGATTTAAGTGTTTACAATTAAAACACTTAGGTTTTTTTGTTTTAAGAGTGATCCAAGAAAACTCTTTGTGTAAGGTTTAAGTGTGAGCCTTAAAAACACTTGGGAAAAGATTTTGAGTGAGCCTTGAAAACTCAAGTTGTAAAGGTTTAAGTTGAGCCTTAAAAAAACTCTTGTGTAAACTCAATCTAGTGGAATAGATTAGAGTGGGTGTTAAAAATCCTAACTCGGGGATAAGTTAGGTGGAGACGTAGGATTAATGAGAATCCGAACTCCTTAAATTCTAATATTCATCTTTTTATCTCAATCATTCTTTAAATTTACTTTTAATTTTCTTAATCTTTCATTAGCCTTATTTACCCCCCTAAGGCAATTTCAATTGACATCAGTGCTTGAGTTCTAGGTACTTAATTGCTAGAATTCAAGATCATGGGGAGTGAATCTCTTTCTTTCCAAACCTATAGATCCTTCTCTAATGGGAGTGACTATCATTTTTGGAAACATAAAATGGAACTTTATTTAGATAGTTATCCCATTAGACTTTGGGATGTAATTCTAGATGGGTGGAATCCTCCTATAGAAAGAGTGGAAGGAGTTGAAGCTCTAAAAGATAGAGGGAGATGATCACAGGAAGAAAAGGAAGAAAATTTAAAAAATAAGAGAGCCATGACCATTCTTATTGCTTCCATATGAAGAGAGGAATGAGGCAAACTTCAACATTGTATTTCGGCTAAGGAGATGTGGGAGACCTTGAAAAATCATTACAAAGGCAACATCCAAGTGAGATCCAAGAAAGTTCAACTCCATGTCTATGAGTGCGAACTCTTCAAGATGAAGCCTCATAAGTCCATAACCGAGATGACCAATAGGTTGAATGCCCTCTTAATAACATTAAGGAAATTGGGCAAGCATTACTCTAAAGAAGAAGTCAACATCAAAATCTTAAGAGTGCTACCAAAGAAGGATTGGGAGTCAAAGGTAACTTCAATTGAAGAATCTCATAATCTCTCTAAGCTTTTAACCAACATCCCCATTGGTAAGCTTCTCATTCATGAGCTTACGTTGAGGCAAAGGGAAGAGGAATAAGAAGACAAAGAGAAAAAGAAAAGTCTTGTATTCAAAGCATCATAAGACATAAGTGATGAAAGTGAACTTAAAAACTCAAGTGAAGATGATGAGGAGATTGCATCATTTATTAAGTACTTCATAGAGTTCTTGAGAAAGAAAAAATTGAGCAAACACAAGGAATCCAAAAGAGGTGGATTCAAGAAGGCCAAGGAATTCATATGCTTCAAGTGTAAGACATACGGTCACATCCAAGATTAATATCCCAAACACGAGCCCAAGGAAGCAAAGGAGAGGAAAAGAGCTTTCAAAGCCATTTGGGATGACTCATCCAAATCCGAGATAGAGGAGGAGCAACAAAAGGCATCAAACATTTGCTTCATGGCCTTGGAGGAAAAATTTGAGTTACCTCTCTTATGTAACTCTTTTTGTGAAAAATCTTATGATGATTTGTGCAAAATCTTGTGATGATTTGTGCTTTGATGAGCTTGATGATGATAGCTCCTTATTAATAAAACTAGTTTTAAAATGTCAAGAGTTACTTTTTAAGAAAAAGTTCTATAAAGAAAATTTTTCAAAGTTGTCCAAAAATTTTAAGGATTTGAAATTGGAATTTTCAAATATTAATTCTTTAAATGAAAAATTAACTCTTGACTTGAAAGCATTGATTTCTTTGAAATAAAATCTTAACAATGTTAAGAAAGATAATCAGTTGCTTTCAAAAGAGATTTTAGAACTCAAAAGCACATTTTTTAAATTTTAAAAAGGAAAAGAGTCCCTTTATCATCTCATAGATAGTCAAAGGCCTCGTGGTTTGACATATGGACTTAGTTTTTTAAATAAAGCTTCTACATCATCAAGTCTTCCTAAATTTGTCAAAACTACTCTTGCTTCTTCCCCCATTTCTTGTAAGAACTCTAAAGCTCAAGGTTCTAAGATTAATAGTCTTAAGAGTCCAAATGTCAAAGGAAAGCCTCTAAAGGCTAATATTTTCAAGGCTAAGGCTAAAAAACCCCAAACCCATCATGCATTCATGTATCATAATAAAAGACACACATATATGCATGTAAAACCTAAAAAATATATGCATTATTGTAATTGTGAGATGCATGCTAGATCATTTTTGTTTAGAAAAGCCACTAACCACCTTAGCCATGATTCATTTTCAAAAGTTGGTAGGCAAAATAGATTTTCAAAAATCAAATGTTTTTATGGCATGAAATATGGACACACTAATAATGTGTGTTACTATAGAAAATTTCATCTCAATCTTCTATTTGTGCACTACTTTGAAAGCTAAAAACCTAGATCAAATAAGGTTTGGATTCAAAAGGTGTTTGATGATTTTACTATGATGTGCCAATTATTGATAAATTGATAAAATTAATTTTTTTAGCTTATCAATAAACTTGCACACATCAGAATGTTTAAAGAGAATTTGACCCTTTTTATTCAATTTTCATTTCATTTATAATCATTTATTTTACTTAGTAATTTATATACTCTCTTTAAATTACATATTGACAATCACAATTGTTATTGCCAATTCATTAATGTATGATTGTTATTATATGCTTCATTTTTCATTTCTTTTAACAATAATTGATATTTGCTACTTGTTGATAAACCAATTTGTATGGTTTGTTAATAAATATGCAAGCTTTAAGTTGTCCAAAAAAGAATTTCACCTTTGCATGATCAAAATGCTTTTTAAATTTTACTTAATTTTGATATGCTATTCTCTCATCCCTTTTCCAATTGATGTTAAAACCCCTTGGTATCAATTCTTAATTTCAAATGACATCATCTTTCAAATGATATGCCTATTATTCAATTGGTATCTTATAAAGGAGGAGGAAAATTGGCATGATTATTCTTTCAATGCGTCGTTGTTTTATGTTTTATAAAAGGGGAAAGAAATTATTATTTTTAATTAATATTCATATGAATTATTCTTTCATATTTTATTTCCTCCCTTTTTAACTTTATCAAAGGGGGAGGGAAATTTGGTATTTTGAATGATAGATGGTATTTGACTTATTTTTACTCACCCTACCATATATTGAAAAGGCAAATTTTAAAAATCCTAGGTATATGATTGAGGGGGGGGGGGGGGGGGGGGTATAAAGGATAAATGTACACTTATATACTTGGTGATTTTTTATTTATCATTCAAAATTGATTGTTAAAGTCAAAAAAGGGGAAATTGTTGACCCTTTACATGATATCAAGGTCATATTCAATAATCTCAAAACAACATTGGTTTTGACTTTAATAATCAATGTTTGGTGCTAACATTTATATTTAAGTGTGTTTATAAGTTAGGATCAAAAGGATGCATTTGGAGGCTCAAGAGTCAAGTTTTCTAAGCTAGAAGTGCTCCTCACTAGCACCGTCACGACCGGGACGCCACCCGAGACACAATAATCCTAAGCGGGACTACACGCACACACTTAGAACTTTAATGAGCAACAATTGGAATTTTAGGCAATGCTCATCTAGGGCTTCGTCAGGACCGAGATGACACCTAGCATACCCATCATGAGTGATGTCCTGCCTAAGACTTAACCTGTCATTTTTAAAAGCAATAATCATGTCAGGTCTAACGACTATTTTTATTGAACGTCCCAACTGGAACTGAGGATGTCATGATCGGGACTGGTGAAATTCCTGCAAAAAGTGAAAGAATCATTAAATGAAGATGGAGGCTTGTTGGGGTCGAAAATAAATTCTTCAATAGCCATATTTTGGTTCATCCACCATAAATACGAGCTCAAGACATAATTTGAAGAGTTAGAGAGTTCAAGGAGAAAATTTATTGAGCTAAATTTTAATTCTTTCACTTTTCCTTTTATATATTCATTGCTTGTAAATAAACTCTTATTGAGTTTATACCTACTCATCTAGTGAGTGTGGGTGAGTGCTCTAGCTTAGGATGTCTCTTCTTGTTGTGTCTTAGGATTAAGAATAGGAAGTGAGAATCTAAGTAGAGGAATTGATTTAAGTGTTTACCATTAAAACACTTGAATTTTTTGTTTTAAGAGTGAGCTAAGAAAACCCTTTATGTAAGGTTTAAGTGCGAGCCTTAAAAACACTTAGGAAAATATTTTGACTGAGCCTTGAAAACTCAAGTTGTAAAGGTTTGAGTTGAGCCTTAAAAAAAACTCTTGTGTAAACTCAATCTAGTGAAATAGATTAGAGTGGGTGTTAAAAATCCTAACTTAGGGATAAGTTAGGTGGAGGCGTAGAATTGTTGAGAATCCAAACTCTTTAAATTCTTGTGTTCATCTCTTTTTGTCAATCATTCTTTAAATTTTCTTAATCTTTCATTGGCCCTATTCACCCATCTAAGGCAGTTTCAAAGTATTTTAGAACCCCTAAGTCCTTTATCTCAAATTCCTTGGCTTAATAGCTTTGAAGTTTCTCTATCTCACTAGCATTACTACTTGCAACAATCATGTCATTGACATAAATAATAAGCAAGGTAATATCATCATGGTCAGAGTGTGATTTGCCAAAGCTTGCTAAAAACCATACTTCTTCATCGAGTAACTCAACTTGCCAAACTATGTCCTTGGTGATTGTTTCAACCCATACAATGCTTTTTTTCGCTTGCACACATTACCTCCTTCTAGTGTAAATTTTGGAGAAGGATCCATGTACACCTCTATTAAATCACCATGGAGAAAATCATTTTTTACATCAAACTATCGTAAAAGCCAGTCTAGATTGACTGAAATAGATAAAATGACTTAAATAATGTTTATTTTAGCCACATGAGCAAAAGTCTCTTGATAGTTAACCCCATAAGTTTGAGTGTAACCTTTGGCCACTAGTCTAGCCTTGTACCTTTTAATTATCCTATTTGACTTGTATTTCACTGTAAACACCCTCTTGCATCCTACTGTCTTCTTTTCCTATGGTTACTTAACCATCTCCTAAGTAAAATTTTTATGGAGAGCCTTCATTACCTCTTCTATATCATCCTTCCACTTAGGATCTCTAAGGGCTTCCTAAAAATGACTAGGAATAGACACAAAAGACAACTGAAGAGCAAAAGTTAGATGATAAGAAATAAAATCAGTAATAGGGTAAGTGACATTAGAAGATGATTTAGAAAAACCTAACCTCTCAACTTATTTACGTTCACAAAGGGGATATCTCCTACTGTGATTGTGATCCATAACTTATGGATTCAAAGTAGCATTTTCTAATGTTACAGGACTAGAATCAATGTCTGAAGTTAAAGTTGTAGGAGAGAGAACACATACCTCAGGATTAATAATAGAGGAGTCATCTGATGGCATGATAGTATCATTAAGAGAGGCATTAGAGTCAGGAGGAGGCATAACGGTGGCTTCTTTTTTCTTCTCGTATAACCTTTTTGGAATAACTGAGCTGGTCTTTCATCCCTTTTAGTTTGGACTCAAACTCAATAGAACAAGTATTATCTAAAGATTCCTTATTCCCCACAGTAGCTGAATCCTCTCCCTTACCTGACATCCACAACTTCTTTTCTTCTAACCATAACCATTCCTCTTCCTTACTATTAAACTCCCCCTGAAGAGGAACTATCGATACATCTCTAAAAAATAAGATACCTATTCACAAAATTGAACATCCATGGAAACATAATATTCACCTGTAGAAGGATGAAAACATTTATAGCCTTTTTCAGAATTAGAGTAACTAAGAAAAACACATTTAAGGGCACATAGATCAAGCTTATCCCTATGTATAGAGTTTACATGAACATAACATACACAACCAAAAACCTTGGGATAAATATTTAGAGTAGAAGCTATAGAGTTGAATTGTGACAATATCCTCAAAGGGTTTGAAAATTAATAATACGAGCATGCATCAATTAATAAGAAAGACAACAGTCATAATAGCCTTAACCCGAAAATATTTAGGAACATGCATAATAAAGCTCAAAGCCTGAGCAACCTTAAGGATATGACGATTCTTATACTCTGCTATACCATTTTATTGTGGTGTGTAGGCACAAGTTGCTTGGTGGAGGATGCCATGTTGTAGGAAGAAATTAGAAAGAGATTGATTTACAAACTCAAGACCATCGTCAGAATGAAAGACTTGGACCTTAGTATAAAATTATGTGACAATCATTTTGTAAATTTTAAGAATCACATGTATAACATCACTTTTAGATTTCATCAAATATACCCAGCTAACTTTAGTACAGTCATCAATAAAAGACATAAAGTATTTATGGCCTAATGCATACAATAGAAAAAGGACCCTACACATCAGTATGAACACATGAAAAAGGAGTAGAGCTTTTATTGAAATTGGTTTTGAAAAGAACATGATGGTTTTTAGCATAAATGCATTGTTAACACCTTAAACTAGAGATAATAACATTGCGAAACAATTGAGGAAATAAGAAAAAATGGATGTCCTAAACGACAATGCCATAAAAGATTTTTCTCTCTATCAAACAACTCTTTCTCTACTTGAAAGCCATGGCTAGGTTCAGATTTAAATTCCTTAGCCCCCTCTAAGCAATAAAGACCTCCTTTTTCCTTACCAATGGCAATTGTCATCTTCGCATGATTGTCTTAGAAGAGACAATGAGTATAATTAAATATTACAGAATAATTAAGACTTTTGGTAATCTCAATAATAAAAAAGAAGGTTATTAGAGAGATCGGGTGCAAGTAAGACAGATGACATAGAGAATGTAGGAGAAATTGAGACATTCCCAACCCTTGTAATCGACATAGAAGTCATATTAGCAACCTATACACGCTTAAGAGGTGAAGACATTCGAGAGACAAGTATTTAAGAATTACTAGCCATATGGTCAATAGCCTCTGAATTAATAACCCAAGTGTTAGAAGTAGTGGAAACAAATGTCAAATTATAATTACCTTCTTGAGGAGACACTTGAGAGACATGAGCAGCAGAAGGTGGAAAAGTGTTACTAACAACAACCTGTGCATATTTCTTATTTTTCTTCTCACCTTGCTTAAGTTTATACCACTTCATATAGTCGTGCTTCTTACAACAAACATCTACTGTATGTCTAGTACTATTGCAGTGAGTGCAGAAGCGAGAATTAGAAACAGTAGAATCTATAAGAGCATAGGGAGTCAACTAAGAGGTGCTTTTTGGATAGTTAGAGCTGAAGCCTCAGAATGATTTTATGTTCCTATGGTGACTTGTCCCTGCACTTCCTGATGAACTAAAGAATAGGCTTCTTCCAAGCTTAGTAAAGGAGAGGTAGCCAAAACATGACTACAAACTTGATCCAAACTATGATCAAGACTTGCAAGAAACATATAGATGCGATCCTCTGCAGTACACTTCCTTTGTTTCTTAATATCAGCGACACATGTCATATCATTAGGCCTACAATAATCAAATTGCATGAAAATTGAATTCAACTCATTGTAATATTCTGCAAGGGGTTGACCACCTTAACGTAATTGAAATGACTTCTTCATCAGTTTATAGGTGGTGTGCTCTATTTCAGAGATTATAATTAACATATTTAAATTATATAACTCATATTAGTTTTAATAAATAATTAAAGTTTTAGATATCTTAGAAAAATATTTTCAAATAAAAATTTGAATATATATGTGTATATATATATAATTTTATTCATTTTATACATGGAAAATAAACTAAAATATACAAATAATAAAATAGAAATAAATGAATTTTTTTTTCAAGTTTTATGCATTTGAAAAAATGGGCACTTGGATTCAAATTAATTGATATCCATATATCAATTATTTTTGTTTATTTTCTATTTTAATTAATTGAATACAATTATATTTGAAATTTATTACTCAAGGCCAACTATTTCTTTGATAATTTTTCTAACAATAAATACTTACTCAAATTATCATATTCAGATACTATTTTAAGTTTCATATATTGTTCTGAGTTTCATATACTGTTTTGAGTTTTAGATACTGTTTTGAGTTTCAAATACTTATAATATTCGGATAATATACTATTTTGAGTGTATCATATACAAATAATATTTAGAAAATATATTATTTTATGTATCATTCTTTATTACTTCTTGAGCTTGTTGTGTAATAAATATTTTAATTAATAATTTTTGTTAATTTTTAACACAACTAGAAAATATAGACCCAATTTTTAATTATTTAACATATAAATAATCCCTTTTTCTATTACTTTAGACATCTTTAACTTGTATACGGAAAATATACTAATAATATACATATAATATGCGAATAATATACAGATATGTCTTACCGTTGTAATTCATTATTTTTATTCATAAGTGAATATCAATGGATATATTTATGTTATTCTTTAATAATAGATTAATGATTCTTTTTAGTAAGATTAAATTAAACTCATTGAAAAAAAAATAATACATATCACTTTTTTTTTTAGAAATCTTGATAAAAAAATTTGCAAAAAATAAAAATAGAGGCCATAGGAGTGTCCATATGCAACCAAAATGCTAATAGCACGTATTGCCATTACAAATATCTTCTATTGTATACAAAGCTCCAATTTTGTTTTTTGCTTCTCTTGTTCATTTCTAAGAGAACAGTTAGCATTTTGTATGACATGGTAAGGAAAATGTTATAAACATAGAAAGAGATAACTCAACTGAAAGAAGTGTAACTAGCCAAAGCTAAAGAGGATATGATAATATCTTGAAAAAAAAATACTCCTCTACAAATAAAACTTCAATTCAAATCTCAATAAATAGTGTCTACCACTACTCAGACTTGATGTGTTATTGAAGAACTTTAAGACCCTCACTCTCCTCGCCATAATCCTTGACAATGACACAAGAGCAACTAACCACCTTCTTGGCCTTGCCTTTAGAGTTAATCTTATAGAGATTGGCCCACTCGCCGAGGGTCTTAGCACTTAGAACAGTTAAAAAGGCCAACACCATGGTCAAAATAAAGCCCTTTGATAAGTTTGATGTAATAAGGCTGGTTGCAGTCTTCAGCCAGTACATATAGTTAAGTAGCATGCTTCTCAATCACTTTTGCACCTTCATGATGACCTCAACAAAGACCACCATGAGCAAGAGACTTCCTTAACACTAACTGTAGTGCAGTCATCAAGTCCATTGGCTCGCCTAGGGGTTGAGGAGCTGTCTCAATAGTAATGACAGCATCACCCTCCTCACCTTACATGGTTCGTTGGAGGCTATCTTTTTGAGGATCTGGAGATGTCTATATCTACAAAGAAATAGGATCAAACTGACAAGAAGCTAAGATACCAGTTAACATAAGATGGTGAACCCTTATTTTTCCTGGGTAATAGATTCATTACTCCAACCAAGGAAAGGCTTTTAGGTCTTAAGCTCAAAGTATGCATATTGAGATTCTTCAATCTCCATAGCCCTATGAGCTTATGGC
The DNA here is from genome assembly GCA_949671775.1 of Mallotus repandus. Lineage (NCBI taxonomy): Eukaryota > Viridiplantae > Streptophyta > Magnoliopsida > Malpighiales > Euphorbiaceae > Mallotus > Mallotus repandus. Next base: position 9,502 of record CATIWM010107188.1, on the reverse strand, counting down.
CTTCCATATTAACTTAAAGGAATAAAAGATCAACTCAAGAAGAAGGTCCTTGCCTTGTTTGATGGGTGCTCACTAACGTTCAATGATGATGACAAGCCATCACTCTCTTATAAGCTCTTTGATTCCGTTAAATTTGATATAGATTTGACCTACTCAAACAAACCTCTAAAAGAGACAATACAATGCTTTTTTTCTTTTCCTTTTACACAAGCAAGTGTAAATAAAAATGGTCCTAGCTCGTCTAGAGAAAACTCTCATCAAGAGTCAAGAAGCGAAATCAAATCACTAGGCTTTGTCTAAACTTTGGTTTGAGGGCTTATGCTGTTGAATTGTGTTGGTGGCATGAACAACAAGGCGACTGTTGATGATTGGAGGATCAAGCTGTTGCTGCCTTTGCTTTTTCAATTTGATTTTCTATTGGAAGTTAAACAAGCGCAGATTTGATTCAAATTAAACAAAACAAAAAAATCAAAAATAAAAAACTAAAAAAATAATCAGTCTTTGCTCAAAGGAGGAGCATATGCTGACCAACAAATGGGCTTTGGAGCTGACAGATGCATAGAGGATGGGGAGGAATTGGTGAAGATATTATATAAGTGAATAATGAATTGTATTATGTTATATTCAGTAGAGTTTGATGTTACATATATACATGCAGTATGAAGTAGTATTAATCAGTACAAGAAACATGATTGAGTACAAGTGAAACACTATTGGATACACAAGTTTGTTACATGGTTATCTATCTCTTATCGGTTGGAGTTCAAAACAATAATGAAGAAAGGAAACTAAAAAAAGGAAGAAGAAAGACGCAATGAAAAAAATAAGGAAGAAGAAGATGCAAAGAAGATGTACGCAAAGATGATGTGCGCAAAAAATGAAAGAAAAAAAAGGATACATGTTTAATTTTTTATAAAAATAGGGCACGTATATAATATTTTAAAAAGAGAGCATTTGATATTATTGGTACATTTTTTTTTGGGCATTTTTGTAAAAAGTCCAAAAATTTTCTCGTGTAGACCTGGTGCCTGCTTGGGCTTGGCCTAGTATGCCCTTGTGCTTGCCGCTTGGGCCGTGAGTAGCGATGAGTTGATACACTACAGTTCGGCCGTCTGTTCTCATTTCTAAGTCCTATGATTCAATCGTTCGTCTTTTTTATTTAGTGCTTTGGTCTATCTATGTTTCTTCCGTGACTTGCTCTATCCTTTTCTTGTTAGATCTTCCGCTGTTAAACCCTATATATAACCCATCCCTCCGTTACCAATAATTCTCCGACAAAGAGAGAGAGGAGCAGCCATGAATTCCTCTCTCCTTACAGCTTCTTCAGCCCCATCCTCCTCTTCTGCCTCCCCCTTTCTGTCTCCTCTCCGTCTAGCACCTCCATCTTCTGTCAAAAGACGCCGTTTCCGGGTGTCGGTCTCTCGCAACTCCTCAGCAGACGATAAATCATCTGATGGTTCACCTACTTCAGTGACCCATGAAAATGTTTTTGGAGGGAAGCGAGAGCTTACTGGGTTACAACCTTTAGTGGCTAATCTTTCACCGCCTGTTAGATTAGCTAGCTCTGCTATTATTCTTGCTGGAGCTGTTGCTGCTGGTTATGGATTAGGTTTTAAGTTCGGAAATAGTCGAAATTTCGCTTTGGGTGGTGCTGCTGCCATGGGTGCTGCTGGTGGTGCTGTTGTCTATACTGTGAATTCACTTGTACCTGAAGTTGCTGCTGCTGACTTGCATAATTATGTGGCTGGCTTTGACGATCCTAAATCTGTTAACAAGGACGATGTGGAACGGATTGCCAAAAAGTTTGTGTTTTGTTTTGAGAATGTTTTCAATTGCTTGAGTTTTTTACTACTTTTTAAGGATTATTATTATTACGTTTCCCTGGGTCATTTGCAGATTTTAGAGTCATTTGTAGATGTGAGACTGAGACTTAAACCATTTATTTTTTTCGTTGCTAGTGGATCTTTTAGTTTTTATTTGTTTAGACTTAAACCATGTTTAATATCTCAGATACGGTGTGAGCAAGCAGAACGAGACATTCAACGCGGAACTTTGTGATATATACTGCCGGTTAGTTGAATGCAACTTTATTGGTATTTAAGTTATAGGTTTCATTATTTCCTTTTATGGTAGTTCTATTTGCAAGAGATTTAACTTTTGCACGCATTCTTTGTTTTTTTTTTTCCTCAAATTTTTGTTGCATAGGTTTGTCTCTTCTGTCCTCCCTCCGGGAAGTGAAGATCTTAAAGGAAATGAAGTTGAAATGATAATCAACTTCAAAAGTGCATTGGGAATTGATGATCCTGATGCTGCCAACATGCATGTTGAGGTGTTGTCACATTAGCTATTTCAACTTAAAGAATGACACTTATGCCACCAACATGCACTGTGTGAAAGAAATGGTTATGCTGATGATTGAATGTGTGGAATGAATATTATTTTGCATTTCTTCTTGTAGATTGGTAGACGGATTTTTAGGCAGAGGCTTGAAACTGGAGATCGTGATGGTGATGTAGAGCAACGTCGGGTATGTCATTTGTAATATCATTTTGTCATGACTCTGGGGAGGTTTCTATTGAGAGTTTGAATGGGAGATGTGGAGCTTGACCATTAGTACTGATTCTCCAGTGCAGGCATTTCAGAAATTGATCTATGTGTCAACTTTGGTTTTTGGTGATGCATCATCATTTCTTTTACCTTGGAAGCGTGTTTTAAAAGTTACAGATTCTCAGGTACTTGTTTGTTTTTCATATCTGTTTCTCCTCTATCTCATCTGGTTTCTAATCGAAATACTGTTGCTAGGTTTGTGACTTATATTCTGACTTTCAAGGATGAAATGTTGAAATGCATGGAATTTAGTATGTTCTCATGTATGATTTGGTTGCGATTCTTTAGAGTTTTTGCAATTATTTATTCACATTTGGGTTGTGACATTAACTTCTTTCATTATAATTCTCAATTCCCCAGGTTGAGATTGCAATTCGTGATAATGCCCAGAGGTTATATGCTTCAAAGCTAAAATCAGTAAGCAGAGGTAAATGCAATATGAATTGGGCTCTGTAATATGTGATTTCTAATGCATTAGCTGATTGGAGTTCATCCTATCCATATGATATTGTGCTTTCGTGGTGTTCATATTAACTTTATTTTTGCAAACTTCGAAATGCTCTTGATGTGTATTGTTCTCAAGGTTTGCATCATATATTTGCTACCCTTGGTAGGAGTTGTCATCTTAAAAAGAAGTTTGATCCAAATTCTTATAACTTTTTGCATTGGCATAGCTAAGTTTTGTGCTTTTTTTTTTCACAATAATTGTAACAAATGAATAGAAAATTTTCCTTTTGCTAGTCACATCACAACATACTTTCATTTAGCTTCTTATTTGTTCCTTTTTTTCATCTTAAAATAGATGTCAATGTGGAGGAGCTTGTAAGCCTTAGGCAAGCACAGCTTCAGTATCGACTTTCTGATGAGGTACTTTTTTACTTAGCTCCATTCTTTTAGTCATAATTGTTTTTTTTTTTCAAATTTTTATTTACATTGTATAATGTTTCTCACACAGCTTGCAGAAGACTTGTTTAGGCGCCAAATAAGAAAACTGGCTGAGGAAAATATATCAGCAGCATTGGCTGTTTTGAAGTCCAGGACAACAGCTGTGTATGCTCATTATTACTCCACTCAAGTGCAGCTTTAAGTTTCACAAAACCTTTAGTGCTTGATTTACGAAGAATACGTGGTCCTTCTTTTTTGAAAGTCCTACTTTACAGCATTGTCCATTTTCCATTTACATCACCTAATTAGGTTAGGTTTTACAGCAATATCGTCAAGCAGGTTGTAGAAGAACTAGATAAGATATTGGCTTTCAACAATAAGCTTATCTCTTTAAAGAATGATGCTGATGCAGCTGCCTTTGCTCGTGGGGTTGGTCCAGTTTCTTTAATAGGTGAGGAAGCTGATTGAGCCTTTGCTTTCCTAATTTTCATGGATGAATATTGACTTCTCTGATCCACATCTGGCACTAATTAAACCTTGTGGCCTAGGTGGTGATTATGATAATGAGAGAAAGATGGATGATTTGAAACTCCTTTACAGAGCATATATTACGGATGCCTTATCTACTGGTAGCATTGAAGAGTATAAGGTGAACAAATCTTGGTCTGCCTTAAGTACCATGCTTCTTTTCTATTATTATTTTTGTGAAGAATAATTTGAAAGCACTGTGGAATGATGTCAAATGGACCTCAATTCTGTAGAACTGTTAGAATCTTTATACGATTGTAAAGTCCAAGTTAACTTGAAATGGGAGGCCATGAAACTAAAATGGGACTTATATATGGTAACGAGTACTGATTGATGGAGAAACAATACATTATTATTTAACTAACGTGGCCAACATGGATTCTAAGATGGATATGTTGATATCAAAGAAAGAATTTTAAACGCTTCCATATGAAAATGAATCCAGCATTGTACTGAAGATTGCAAGAGGTCAACATAGGATGACTTGGGTTAATAGTGAAATGAGTTAACCGTGTTAAAACATTTATACAAATTGGAATAGTATCTAGTAGATTGACATCAAGTCTTAGTTAATTTGGGTTTTGCCGAATAGGTTTCTAGTAGAACTTTGTTGTATGAATGAATAACTAACACTCTGCAGTGTGTGTATTGAATTGGAAATATAAAAAGCATTAAAGTGTCTTTCCCTACATTTTTTTTGGCATTGTTCGATTTTATGCATGGGCAAGAAAATTTTTCTATTTAATGGGGCATAACTAAGTGATATCATTGGCAATACCCTTTGAGGTCCAATTTTTAGATTTTTAATAAATTGCATGTTGCATGTACCTCAGGAAGCTATTGATTGGTATTCTCTCCTTCACTGCTTCAACAATATCGTCTTATTGTTTTCTACTGTGGTTTGAATTATCTTGATGGATGGACAAAGCAAAATTAGGAGACCTTCCATGTTTAACCTTATTGGTTTTTTTGAGGCTCTTGCTTTTAGACTTAATTTCGTGGTAGTTGACTATGTGCATGAAGAGTTATATTGATCTTCTTTGAGGTGGGACAATTTCCCATTAAGAAACTGGTGCCTAGTACCTACGACATGAGGAAAACAAAATATTTTTGTGGTAAAACAAAATAGAAATATATTTGTGGTGGCCTAGCTGGAGGTCAGGGGGGTATGCTGGCCAAGTAGATTGTTATTTATGGAATCATGTCTCTAGTTGATTTTTATTCTATCATCATATATTACACTATCACACTATAAAGAATTTAATGTGGTCCCTTCCACATTGTTTTGAATTTGAGAGTGATACATTTTCTACAAGCTGGCAATGGACAGTTTTTATTTAACCACTCCTTGCGGAAAGCAAGAAATATTCAATTATTTCTGTAAGGTATCAGGATTTTGTATCAATGTGTGATGTACCTCCACCTTTTTTTTTTGTGGTATGATGTCTAAGAAATCTATGCTTTTTGGTGCTTAATATCTGTGGGTTTTATTTTGTAAATTATACTTTTATGTTGTATTAGCTTGTAATCTTTTTGTTCTCCTTTCTCTCTTTCTATAGCTCGCTGCATTGAATCAATTGAGGAATATATTTGGTTTAGGCAAAAGGGAGGCAGAAACAATCGCACTTGACGTTACCTCAAAGGCATACCGTAAACGTCTTGCACAGGCAGTTTCCAGTGGTGATTTGGGAATGGCAGATAGCAAAGCTGCCTTTCTCCAAAATTTGTGTGAGGAGTTGCACTTTGATGCACAAAAGGCAACTGAGATTCATGAAGGTAATGAATAGCTTGATGCCACCAATTATGAAACTGTCATGTTGATACCTTTTTGCTATTATTTGGCACTGTTCATTGCTGTGCAAACATTAATTAAGATTTAGCCAATTTCAGTGTTTTACTGTAGAATTGAATTATTTGTCTTGTTTTGAAGAAATTTACCGGCAAAAGCTTCAGCAGTGTGTGACTGATGGAGAGCTTTGTGAGAAGGATGTTGTTGCTTTGAACCGTTTGCGTGTCATGCTCTGCATTCCTCAGCAAACTATTGACATATGTCACTCTGACATTTGTGGCAGTTTGTTTGAAAAGGTAAAATGGATTTTTATTTATAATCTTATTTTTATTTGCCGGTAATAATGATGGGCATCGTTGTTAGAGTAGTATCATTCAAGTCAATTCATCCCAAATTCAATATGAATCTATGGGTGGGTTGGAGAAGTATGAAAATTATTTCTGAATCATGCCAATCGTTGATGAATCTTAAGACACAATATGAATTGGCAATCCTTAACAATTCTTCCTACTTAAGAAACTATACAATTGAGGATGGGAGAAGTCATCCAGAAAAAGACAATAATCAAATTTATGATCCTATGCAATGTTTCATTTACCTCAAATGGTCTCTTAATCATAATCACTTAAAAAAGTTGAAATCCCAAAATAAAAACACAGGCCCAAATTGTTCTTCTTTGCTTCTATTTCTTGAGCTTGACGAGGCTGCCAAATTAATCAACTTCGTACTTCTATATTACTTCACTTTACTTTTTTGATCTGTGAGACTAGCAATACTGGTTCCGGTTTTTCTTCTTCCTTCTCACTTTTTCCTTGAACAATGACTGTTTAAACTTCATGTACCTTTATTGGGTAAAAGGACCATTTGATATTTTTCTAATATTGGCTTTTTATATTTTACTTTTATTCTTTAGCTAAAACGCTAATATGATGACCACTTCAAATGCTTTTATTTATATTATATTATGCTTGCTGCATTGTATTATTAGAAAAGTTCAATGATGAGTATCTTATAGTATATTTTAAAATTCCGGAATACTTTATATGAAATATATTCTTTACATGAAAATAGGTTATATTCAATTAATATTATGAATATGACCTGAATCTTGCAATTCAATTCTCGAATTTAACCTACTGATGTGGTGTACAGAGAAATAAGGCGATGTGGGATTTATTTAGGATTTGACCATTTTAAGGTTAATATGATTGATGTTGTGATCCATTTTAAGCATTGACACTTTTTGTTGGTTGGAGTCTGTTTTATTAATTGTTGGTTTGGTTTGAAGTTTTGTTATTATGAAATTTTCTGTGCAACGTTGATAACAAGAATCTGGTGCACTTTTAATAGTTCAGCCTTGTTTCGGCTTTCCAGTCCTCCTTTTCATACAATAGTGGCAGATTTGCTGTATTGCCTTGCTGTGAAATTAGCTGAAAATGCTTGGTTCCTACTGGCTAATTGTTTGCAAATTACTCGAATTGTTCTGACTTATGTAGTTTTACCTTTTCAGGTTGTCAAGGAAGCAATTGCTTCAGGTGTTGATGGCTATGATATTGATGTGAAAAAGGCAGTAAGGAAGGCTGCTCATGGTTTGCGATTAACCCGAGAGGCTGCTATGTCAATTGCCAGCAAAGCTGTGAGCATGCTTTTTGATCGCTCTACAACAATAAAATTGATGTTTCAAAATACAACTTGACATTTACTTTCTGTTGCATTTGTGATCTGCCATGCAGGTTAGAAAGATTTTTATGAACTATATAAAGCGAGCACGGACAGCTGACAATCGCACTGAGGCTGCGAAAGAACTAAAGAAGATGATTGCCTTCAATACATTAGTTGTGACTGAACTGGTGGCTGACATAAAAGGGGAATCTTCTGAATCTCAATTAATAGAACCTACAAAGGTGGAAGAAAAACAATTTAAAGAGGATGAGGAATGGGATGACGAAGAATGGGAGTCCCTTGAGACGCTTAAGAAAATAAAACCTAGTGAGGAACTCGCTACCAAAATGGGGAAGCCAGGGCAGACGGAGATAAATGTCAGAGATGATCTTCCTGAAAGAGAGAGAACTGACCTTTATAAGACATACTTGCTATACTGTCTAACTGGGGAAGTGACAAGGATTCCATTTGGTGCCCAAATCACCACAAAAAAGGATGATTCAGAATATGTTTTCTTAAATCAACTTGGTGGCATTTTGGGTTTGACTGTTAAAGAAATTGTGGAAGTACATCGAAGCCTTGCTGAGCAGGCGTTTAGGCAACAAGCAGAGGTGATTTTAGCTGATGGACAATTGACAAAAGCCAGGATCGATCAGCTTACTGAGGTGCAGAAACAAGTTGGCTTGCCAGAAGAGTACGCACAGAAGGTGATAAAAAGCATTACAACAACAAAAATGCAAGCTGCCCTTGAAACAGCTATCAGTCGAGGAAGGCTCAATTTGCAGCAGATAAGAGAGTTGAAGGAAGCAAGTGTTGATTTGGATAACATGATATCTGAGAGGTTGAGAGAGAACCTGTTCAAAAAAACAGTGGATGAAATTTTCTCGTCGGGTACTGGTGAATTTGATGAAGAGGAGGTATATGAGAAAATCCCTGCAGATCTTAACATCAATTCTGAGAAGGCAAAAGGTGTTGTTCATGGGCTTGCAAAGGGTAGGCTATCAAATTCACTGATCCAGGCTGTGGCACTACTGAGGCAGAGAAATCACCAAGGAGTGGTATGAATTCTAAGAATGTAGATAATCTAACTGGTTTTCTTTGGTTTATGGGTTATTTCTTTCAGTATGAGTATGCATGGTAGCCTTTTAAGGCATAGTAGAATTATTTCTTCTAACGATCTAGAGGTCTATTTTGCGGCCTTTCTTTTCTTTTGCAGGTTTCCACCCTCAATGACTTGCTGGCTTGTGACAAAGCTGTGCCTTCTGAGCCATTGACATGGGATGTGCCTGAGGAGTTAGCTGATTTGTTTACCATCTATATGAAGAATGACCCAGCACCAGAAAAGCTGTCCCGCTTGCAGTATCTGCTAGGGATAAGCGATTCAACAGCTGCTGCTCTGAGGGAGATGAAAGATAGGGTACTTCCAGTTGCGGCAGAGGAAGAAAAGTTTGTATTCTAATTGTTATAATTGTCATCTTAGGTATCTCCTAATGGCAGCAAACTCGAAGAAAGAAGATTTTTTTGGAGAGAATTGTTCCTAATGTAACATAAGTTCATGAAATTTTGATAGGCACTGAAATAGGATCTAGGTTTGTTGAATTTACTATTTAAGGGTAATGTTTTAAATAAAATTCCCAATCAAATTTTTTTTGAAAACAATTCCCAATGAAACTTTCTGTATCATTGAAAAGAAGTTTTTCAAGTAGGCTGCTCTAATTTTCAATTAGATTGGGTTCGACTCATTTGGTGAATTGAGCCCATGAGGGGAACTCAAGTATCATTATATTTAGAAATCTTTACATAAATGTATTAAAATTTTAAAAAAAATTTTAAAAATATTGTTGATTTAAAATTTTTTTTAAAGTGTTTTCTTTTGAATATAGTTTACTTTTCTTGTCATCTTTATTTTTAGAGTTATTTTTTTTCTAATATTTTTTTCCTTCTTTCAACAATTTTTTTACTTAATATTTTTTTTTATTTTCTTCATCTATTTTTTTCTAACATTTTTTTTCTACAGTCTTTTTTATTTTT
>CATIWM010107130.1:0-23024 GCA_949671775.1 Mallotus repandus | reverse complement strand
TTGCATGTAATTAGGGAATAAGATAGTAATTAATAAAATAAATCTAAATGAACACAAGACTAAAAGAAGTTGGTATTCCGTATCTAGAACTCCTGGTTGTGGTGCTAGCTTGTATTAGAGAATCGAGTTACCACCACTTTCGATTTGTCCTAGTTATTACCCTAGGTGGCGCCTCCTCATCTTCACGCCATGTCTTTGTGACAATGGTTAGTGTGTTCCCTAGAGCCCTGAGCTTAAACAGTGTCGCGGTTGCAATAAACTTGGGCGCGCGCTAAACCCCGCCGTCTACAGTAGTCGCCTTTTCAATAGCTAATATTCACTTAAAATTATTTCTAGCGATTGTTCCTTTCCTTAAAACAAGGACATCCACTACTTTTCAACTAAAACACAAATCATCTCTGCAAAATATCACATCTATAGCACTCCTTGAGATTTTGCTAGAGATTTAAGTTTTTTAAAATCTTGGTTAATACAACTTAAAGTCTTCAAATTTGTAGCTCCTTCTTGATTAGCTCCTTGAACTTTGATAAGAGATTCAACTCATCATAGATTCATCAAACATGGATCTTCTTAGAACATTCTCCTCCTTGACAAAAAAATCCTTCTAACATCATTTTCTTTTTCATGTTGTGGCTGATCCTCTTTAAAATCAACCTCTCCAACTTTAAAAAAAATAAAAAAATGAACACATGGTTGATCATGCTGTAACACAACTTTAAGCAAGTTTTGTGAATCAAGTAGTTTTTCAACATCCTTTGGGTGCATGCAGTTTAAGGACATGCTCTAGGTCCCTTCATTCAATTTTTTCAAATTTCAGCTTAAAGACTTGATGGTCTTTAGCAAATTTTCAGTTTAGAGACATGATGGTCTTCTTCAATATTTACAGTTTATAGACTTGCAGGTCCTTTCTCTTCATATTTTTATCATTTTTACATATGCCGGTCTCTTCTAATTTTAAGACTTGTTGGTCCTCTTCAACACTCTTGAAAGAGTGACTCATAACTCAAATCTGAAGCCATAAACTCAACAACCATGAACTTGATGAAGATATGAGAGCTTGAAGTTGATTTTTTCAAATCCTCATGACAATAGCCATGAAAATAGAACAACCATTTCATATAAGAAACAGTTAAATCCTTTGAATAATATATTCAAAACTGATTTTTAATAAACATAGGCCCCTCAAAGATCATTGGGGCTCTGATACCATTTTGTAAAATTGGAAAGGAAGGAAACTTGGCTTTCAAAAGAAAATAGATGGCATAAACATGAACATATCAAAATAAAAACAAAGTAGATGAAAGAACATTAAGTTTATTACTGCAGTATGAATTTTTGAAATACAAAGTTTATGTTATCTACTAGAATAGAGTTTTTTTTTCTTTGTTTCTTCATTTTTTTCCTCTCTTCACACACATACTACATACATTACAACCATCTCTTTTTATACTAAAATGTAGTCTCCTTTTCAATAACTAATATTCACCTAACATCATTTCTAGCAATTCTTCCTTTCCTTAAAACAAGGACATCCATTTCTTTTCAACTAAAACACAAAATATCTCTGGAAAATATCATATCTCCAACAAGGTTGTCTTTCTACCTATAAGAGTTAGATATTTTGCAACGACACCTCCTAAAAAAGCTGAGTGGTAAGAAATTTTTGCTTATATTGGATGATGTTTGGAACCAGCACATCGCTAAGTGGGATGGGCTAAATAATTCAATTCGGTGTGGAGCTAGGGGCAGTGTTGTGTTAGTAACTACCCGTAATGAGAACATTGCTCATATGATGGCCACTACACCTATTCTACATTGGAAGATTGTCAGATTATGATTTTTGGCATTTGTTTGAGTAGTGAGCTTTTGGGTTAGGAAGGAAAGAGGAGTTTGAAAATTTAAAGAGCATAGGAAGAGCCATAATCGATAAGTGTGAAGGGGACCCTTTAGCTATAAAGGCAATGGGTAGCTTGATGGGTCTCAAGAGGAAAGAGAGTGAATGGTTATCAGTCAAGGAAAGCAAGATTTGGGATTTATCAAATGAAGGAAGTATGATTTTACCGGCTTTGAGGTTGAGTTATAATCATCTAACACCACATATGATATGGTGTTTTGCATTTTGCTCGATATTTCCTATAGATTTCATCATGGAGAAAGAGATATTGATAGGACTATGGATGGCCAATGGCTTCATTCCTTGTGAAGGGAAAATGGACTTGTACGACAAGGGCTAGGAGACTTTTGGTGAACTAGTTTGGAGGTCTTTTTTTTTAAAATGTGGAAAAGGATTTTTCGGGTAATATATCATGATAGATGAGTGCAAATTGATCAAGGACAAGGTCTTGGAAGTATCGAAAGTGGTTCATCATTTGAGCTTTTGTAAAAATTCACAAGAGCCATTTCATCTGAGTAATAACCTCTTCAAAGGTCAATTAGTGCATTCATTCCTTTTGCATTATTATGACTGGGATAACCCGACATGTTTCTAATTAGCTGGGCAGAAGCGTTTAAGAGTCTTGGGTATTTATAATAGTTACAAGCTGACAAAATTGCCGATATCAATTGATAGATTGAAACATTTGAAGTATCTGGATATTTCATATTTTGGAATCAAAAGTCTTCCAGAATCAATAACCTCCTTTCAAAACTTGTAGACGCTGAATCTTAGTTACTGCTATAAGCTCTACAAATTACCAAACGGTTTGAAGCACCTGAAAAAACTCATACATCTAGACATCACATGGCTTGTCATTCACTTAAGTTTATTCCTACTGATATGGGACAGTTGACTCATCTGAGAAAGCTAATTAAGCATCTTCATTGTGGGCAAAGACAATGGCCATTATATAGGAGAACTGAAAGAATTGAATATTGGGGGAGAGTTAAGCATTAAGAAGCTTGATTATGTTATAAATTGTACAGATGCCAAGAGTGCTAATTTATTGTAAAAGAAAGATCTCAACTCACTTAGTTTCTGATGGAGTGAAGGAATGTTAGGATAAATATTAATGATTATTGAATCATGCACGACTACCAATCACTAATCTTCTACAACCTCCAATTCTCAAATTTAGGAAATAGGCATCAAAATTCAAAGAATTTTGGAAAATCTCAAAGAGTCGAATTCTATATATCATAAAAATGTTTAAAAGCCAAAAACAAAGAGTATTAAATAGAAAACCCTAAAATAATTCCAAACCAACTAGGAAATAAGAATTCAATTCCAAATCAACTAGGAAATGAGACTTCTAAAACAATTAAAGCACAAAATTGCCTTTTTAAAGGCCTAAACGTAGGAATTTTCCCTAAAAACAATGGGGCTCATAAGCATAGCTAGTGACTCCTGATCCTTGGCCCGTTTCCAATCAAATTAGGCTTTTGAATTGCCAAAATCCAAAATGCCAAAGTTGCAGTTAATTATGAAACTACCACTACTTCAATTTTTCATATTTTTCTAGGAATCAAATTGCTTGCTCTTATATGTCTGCATCATTCTCCCCAGGATGGACAGAATTCGCCCATGAATCTGACTCATCGGATGAATCACCTGCATATGGAATCAGATGTTTAACATTAAAAACATCCGTAATTCGAATGTGACTAGGCAGCTTAACACGGTAGGCATTAGGATTTATCTTCTCAACAACTTCAACTGGTCCAATCTTTTTAGCAGACAGCTTATTAGAAGCACCTGCAGGAAATCTCTCCTTGGTAATAACTGCCCACACATAATCCCCCACATCAAACTCAACATATCGCCTCTTCTTGTCAGCAGCCTGCTTATATTTGAAAGCAACTTTGACTAAATTTTCATGGACAAACTTATGAATTTCCTGTAATCCACTAACAAAATTCTATGCCTTGCCATGAACTCTCATTTTATCTGGGAGAGGAATCAAATCCAATGATCCTTGTGGTACAACAGAATACACCACAGCAAAAGGACTAAAACCAGTACTCCAATTGACTGTATGATAATGAGTGAACTTTGCTTGACACAACTTCTGATCCCAGCTCTTCACATGCTCACTTGCTAAGCACCTCAACAGATTACCATAAGACTGATTCACTACCTCAGTTTGCCCATCTGTTTGTGGATGATAGGCACTGCTGAACTTAAGCTGCATGTTCACTATTTTCCATAAACTTTGCTAAAAATGACTAAGAAACCTGGTATCTCGATTTGACACAATAGATATAGGTAATCCATACAGTCTATAAACCTCTTGAAAGAATACTGAGCCATACGAACAAGATCTGTGGTTTTCTTACATGGAATAAAATGCACCATTTTTGAAAATTGATCAACTACCATAAATATAAAATCATTACCTCGCTGTGTGCATGGTAATCCTAACACAAAATCTATGTTAAGCTCCACCCAAGGCTGCGAAGGGATTGGCAATGGCATATACAAACCCGCATTAGATGTTGTTCCTTTAAAAACCTAGCAAATGTGACATCTTTACACCAGCTTTTCAACTCTCTTGCGAATGGTAGGCCAGAAATAATGAGCCTGCACCAATTGCACAGTCCTTTCTCGTCCTACATGCCCTTTACTATGCAACTATTTAATAATTTGCAGACGCATAATATAATATGGAACACATAGTTGGTTACCCTTAAATAGAAATCCATCATGCAACAAAAAATCTATTCTTTCACCTGCTTTAACCTTAGCCACAATAGCAGAAAAATATGGGTCAGTTTCAAACAATTCGGCAAAGGAATCAAAACCAGGAACTTCAATGGACATTTGAGTCAACAGAGTCTTTTGCCTACTCAATGCATCAGCCACTCTATTGGTAACTCCCAACTTATGCTTCACCACAAAAGTGAACCTCTGAAGATAAGAAACCCAAGTTGCATGCCTAGCGGAAATCTTATCTTGCCTGTGTAAATGTTTCAACGCCTAATGATCTGTATACAAGATAAATTCCCACTGAAACAAATAATGATGCCAATGCTTAATAGCCTAAACCACAACATAGAATTCGACACCATAAGTGCTATAATGCAATCTGGGCCCTAATAACTTCTCACTGAAATACGCCACTGGTTTGCCATTTTGACTCAAAACAGCCATAATTCCCACCTTAGAAGCATCTGAATGCAACTCAAAACGTTAATGAAAATCTGGAAACATTAAAATAGGAGCTGTAGTAAGGTGTAATTTAATTAAATCAAATGCCTTTTCTGCCTCATATGTCCATATAAACTTTCCCACCTGCCATATACAATCAGTGATAGGTGCCATAATGCTGCTAAAATGAGGAATAAAATGCCTATAAAATGAAGCCAATCCATGGAAACTCCTCACCTCAGTAATGGTAGTAGGTTTTGGCTAATGTTTCACAGCCTCAACCTTGGATTCATCCACCTGCAGGCCCTTACCCGACACAACATACCTAAGAAACAACATGCTAGTAGTAAAGAAAACACTCTTCTTAAAGGCAGCATAGAATTTCTCCCTACGCAACACAGTAAGGACTTCTCGCAACTAACTAAAGTGCTCATCCGGGTTAGCACTATCAATCAAAATATCGTCAAAGTACACAACAACACACTTACCAATGAAAGGCCTCAAGATCTAGTTCATAACATGCATAAAAGTGCTAGCCAAACGACATGACTAGCCACTCATACAACCCGTCTCTTATCTTGAAGGCTGTTTTCCATTCATCTTCAGCTCGAATTCAAATTTGATGATAGCCACTATTCAAATCCAATTTAGTAAAAATTGTGGGCCCACTAAGCTGATCAAGTAAGTCATCCAATATGGGAATAGGAAAATAATACCTGACAACTATTTTATTAATAGCCCGGCTATCAATGCACATCCGCCAAGAACCATCCTTCTTTGGTGTCGGAAGGACTGGTACTGCATAAGGACTCAAGCTCTCACAAATATATCCCCTAGCCAGCAACTCTTCCACTTGCCTCCTCAACTCTTCATGCTCATTAGGACTCATCCTATAGTGTGGTCTATTCGGCAAGGCTGCACCTAGTTCAAGATCGATATGATGTTGGATATCTCGCATGGGAGGTAACCCTTCAGGCAATTCCTCTGGAAACACATCACTGAATTCTTCTAGGAGTGGTAAGACTGCATCAGGAACCACTACCTCTTTGTCCACCCACTTTCTAAATAGGACATAAACAACTTCAGACTTCTGCACTTCCCTATCAAACTGCGCCAAGGTTAATAAATTAACACAGCCCTTACTGTCTTCCTGCACCTGTTTGGACTGATCATGATCCTTATTAGGCACTAACATAATTTTCACTCCTTCAAACATAAAACTATAAGTGTTAGTCTTCCCGTTATGAGTCACATCTCGATCAAACTGCCAAGGGCATCCCATCAAGAAATGACAGGCATCCATGGCTATCACATCACACCAAACCTCATATTTGTATTTTGCCCCGATAGAAATGGAAATCAAGGCACGCTTTGACACTATTACCTCGCCCCTTTGTTTCAATAATGCCAACTTGTAAGGCTGAGGATGCTTTAATGTTTGAATTTCTAATTTGTGGACTGCCTCTGCTGCAATTATATTCTCACAACTAACTCCATCAATCATAAATCTGTAGACTTTTCCCTTCATAGTGCATGTAGACTGGAAAATATTATTTTGCAGCCATTCATCATTAGTAGCTCTAGGTGTTAGGCAGGACCTCCTCACTACCAAAGCAGCTCCTACATCACCAGTCATGACCTCCTCATCAACAGAATATAGATCAAATACCGGATTGCCTGTTAAGTCAGCGATCTCTTCATAATCATATTGTCCATCTACCTCAACAAACATTACCTTTTTCCCCTCTTTTTACACTCAGACTACCTATGACCCACTTCTCCACATGTAAAGCATTTAATCCTACTACTCGAACCAGCCTTTTGTGCAGTGGTTGGCACTACCCCTGGTTTGGTCATAGCAGCTCCTTGGGCCATTCCGCCACTCACAGCACTATTGCCTCCTGTACTCCCATATCCAAAATTCTGCATAAAACCACCTAGTCATCTCTTTTCAACCTGTAAAGCCCGTTGGTGTGCTGCAGAAATAGACATAGGATCAAACATGTTTACTGTCTTTGCAATTTGTTCTCTTAAACCCCCAATATATTGAGCAACCAATTGGTCCTTTATCTCATGCACCTCATTACGAGTAATCAGCTCGTAAAATTCAGTTGTATAATCATCAACTGAACGGTTCCCTAGCCTCAAATTCTGCAACCTCTGGTACATTAAATGTTGGAAATTAAAAGGCAAAAATATGGCACGCATATGTTTCTTCATCTTCTCCCAAGTCATGATTTTTTACTTTCCCAACCGGACTCGGGTCTGTTTATTTTGCTGCCATCGCCCTATCTCAAAACCTGGTTGCCACTAATGGTACTTGTTGGGCCTCTGGCACCCCCTTAAACTCCAAGATCTCTTCCACTGTAGCCAACCAGTCAAGGAATTCTTCTGGTTTTAAGGAACCATGAAATTTAGGGATCCCAGTTTGCATACCTGCCTCCCATTATTTCCTATCATCATTCTTATCATGCTATCGATGATGTCTATGAGGCACATCATAATAACCTTCACCATAGTCATCTTCGTCATCGTTTCCTTCAGCAAAAGGATTCCTTATATCATCAACATTAGGGACCCGTCGCTAGTTCGACTGCCCCCTATTTTGATTGGCTAACAACTCACCCATTATCTTCGTGAGCTGTTCCACAATGGTGTCAATCCGCTGATCCATCTGTTCCATTCACTGTTCGAACCGCTGCTCAAAGTGACATTGGTCATCACACTCATAAACTTCTTCAACACGTTATTGTTGCTATCTTCTGCGAGACATCTTGTCCTAGGAGCACAACTCTGATACAAAACTGATATAGTTGAAGAATGTTAGGATAAATATTAATGATTGTTGAATCGCGCACGACTACCAATCACTAATCTTCTTCAACCTGCAATTCTCAAAATAAGGAAATAGGCATCAAAATTCAAAGAATTTTGGGAAATCTCAAAGAGTCAAATTCTATATATCATAAAAATGTCTAAAAGCCAAAAACAAAGAGTCTTAAATAGAAAACCCTAAAACAATTCCAAACCAACTAGGAAATAAGAATTCAATCCCATATCAACTAGGAAATAAGACTTCTAAAACAATTAAAATACAAAATTGCCTTTTTAAAGGCCTAAACGTACGAATTTGCCCTAAAAATAATGGGAATCACAAGCATAGCTAGTGACTCCTGATCCTTGGCCCGTTTCCAATCAAATTGGGCTTTTGAATTGTCAAAATCCAAAACACCAAAGTTGCAGTTAATTATGAAACTGCAACTACTTCAATTATTTAAATTTTTTCAGGAATCGAATTGCTTGCTCTTTTATGTCCACATTAGTTTCTGTTGGTTAGGAGAAGGAGAAGAAAATAGCGGGCTATCATAAGAGGTTATGGACGGCCTCCAGCCTCAGTCAAATCTGAAGAAGTTAGCATCTTCAAATATCCAGGCTCAGAATTTCCAAATTGGATGATGTTACCTAATCTTGTGGAAATCAAGCTGACGAGTTGTGAAAGATGCAAACATCTTCCACCGCTTGGGGAATTGAAGTTTGTTAAGAGTCTACTTTTAGAAGGAATGGAGACCGTGAAGAGTATTGGGTATGAGATATACGGGAATGAAGAAGGTGATGCATTTCCAGTATTGGAGAGCTTCAGTTTTGTCCATATGGATGGCTTACAGGAATGGGCAACGCTGGGAGGAAGAGATTTTTTTCCAGTCCTTAGAAGCTTAAGTGTCCGTTATTGTCCTAAATTAGCGGAATTACCAATGATACTATCGGTCAAAATATTAAAACTTTGGGGAGGAAATGAAACGTTAATAAAATAGTACTGAAGCAGCAGAATTTTATTCTATTAGAACATTTTTTTTTTGCACTTGATGCGGCATATATCATAGGTAAGGCATTAACATTGCACAATAGCCACAAGTAAAGATGAATTACTAGAAATAGTGCATCTGAACTGTTTCCGCAAATAATGTTTGTACAAGCAATGATAACCTTTACAGACAGGCTGAATCACATATAGTCATAACATGAACAGAGCTCTAAAAGAATCCTAAAGCATACAACAGAGAAATTCTGAACAACATGCCCATTAATAGGAGACAAAATTGCTCGATTCCATTGTCACCCATGTAGCAGCAAAATCTCAGAATTTTATCCGTTTCCACATGAAAACAAGACGAGTCAGCTACTACTAAAGCTTTAAGTTTTAATTACCACATTCACAAATTCATTATAAATGGTGAACATCACGATATACAATGCATGTTGTGGCATTATACTATGGTAAACACAAAGTACGAAATTTGAATGTGCTTTTATCATCTGCTCTTTGGACTAAAAGCTACTTGCTGCCTCAATTGTACATATAAAAATGGCAAATTTTTGATAAAACAGTGCTACAAATTTCTTTTGTGTGTCGTGTTGAGTGTATGTGTGTCTTGGGAGAGGAAGAATGAGAGATTAGAGTTGGAGGATGGATGATGATGAAGAAGAACCGCCAAAACGATGATTCTACGTGGCCTACTTCTTTCTCTCTACCATTTCTTTTTTAATTTCTTTTTTTTTATCTTAGTTTTTTTTAATTATTTCCTAATAATAAAAATAATTAATTATAAAATAAAATTTATCATTTCTTAATTTTATGGTTAGTTTTTTATTTTTAATAAACTAATTTCTAGTTTTTAAATTAATAATAATTTTTATCGTTAATTTTTAAATTAAAATTAATTATTATTACCTACCTAGAATGCCATTTTGCATAATCTAAACAAATTATATACAAGATAATTAGAGAAATATTTATATTTAAAAAGTAATTTTACAGAAAATATTAATTTCTCACAAAAAATTTAAGTAAAATATATTTCATATTTATATTGTTTGAACGCTAAAAAAAATTTACATTCAAAAAAATGGGCAAATATATAATGTCACCCTTAACTTTACTCAATTATTTTTAAGATTAGCTACAAATTGGACCCTCAACTTTACCCAAAATTTATATTTGACTTTAATATCTTTTTGGTTCCAATTGGACCTTAATTTTTGAAAATTGGTTATATCGGATCCTCTTTTAAATAATTGTTGCAATTAAGTCCTAAAAATTAAAGGAAAATTAATTTGAATAACAATGTGAATTGATGAAATCACTTTTAAAATATGCATTTATAGATTTTTTTTTAAAATTTTTTTAAGTTTTAAATTTAAAAAAAAAGTTAAAAATAATTTTTATAGATGTAAAAATATTTAAAAAGTTAAAAATTTTATAATCCAGCCATATACATTTAATAAAAAAATTAAAAATTTTCTATACACCTAATAATTTGTTAAAAGTTCTAAAATTTTCAAATTTTCTATAAATTTAATTTTTTTAAAAAAATTAATGTATATAGAAAATTTTTAGTTCTTTTTTAAAATATAAATTGCTTGATTCTAAAATTTTTAAAAATATATAAAAAAATATTTCTATAAACTTAAAAATCTTTTAAAAACTTAAAAACTTCATAAATATTTATTTTGAAAGTAATTTTATCAAGTTACATTGTTATTCGAGCTAATTTTTATTAATTAACATTAAAATTATATTATATTTTAATTTTTAAAAATCAATTGCAACGATTCTTTGAAGAATAGCTCAATATAATTCAATTTTCAAAAATTAAAATTCAATTAAAATAAAAATACATTAAGGTTATGTATAAATCTTAAAATAAAGTTGAGGTTATAATTTGTACCTTATCCCAATATTCTCTTTCCACATTTATATTTTTAGTATAGAGTACAACTATATATGTATACTTATAAAAATAAAATTAAAATTATTAGA
The DNA here is from genome assembly GCA_949671775.1 of Mallotus repandus. Lineage (NCBI taxonomy): Eukaryota > Viridiplantae > Streptophyta > Magnoliopsida > Malpighiales > Euphorbiaceae > Mallotus > Mallotus repandus. The sequence continues at coordinate 12,123 of CATIWM010107130.1, read as the reverse complement.
TTAATACTTATTTTATTATAGCCATTAATATATTTTACAAGTATTAATACACAAAAACAATTCAACAATTTTAATTTTATTTATATAAATATAAATATTTGTACCATAATAATAAAAGTATTTATATTCTCTGGATAATGTTTACATTAGTACAAAGGTGGCTTTTCAAGTTATATTTTAGACCTATTTAACTTTCTAACTAATAAAATCAGTGCATGTATTATGTATACTTGCATAGCACTCTCACCGACTTTGAAAACTCACGTGGAAGAGCTTCTTTGGAGCTGAGAATATTTACATTAATTAAAAAAATTTAAAAGGTTAAAATGGTGAGAAAAAAAGTAAGAAAATTTCATTAAAAAAAAAAACAAAAGTTAAAATTGAACAAAACCTTACCTGATGCCATTATCTCTTTCTCTTTCTCACCACTAATTACCGTTGCCATTTTCACCACTAAAATAATTCCATTCGTTAGTAGTAACTTTAAAAAAAAAAAAGTTTTAATGGTTTTTTCAAAATTAATCTACTTCTTCCCTACTTCTCTTGTTACAGCCAACTGCCACTTCACTCTTGAAATCAAAATTCACTACCACCATCATGACTGTTCGTCACCAGAACTCACAGCATACAAGGACCAACCATAATGCAACCTAGTTAACTAATTACGTAATATCATGAAAGAGGGTAAAATAGTCAATTCAAAGGATATAACCTCAAGTTAACCCTAAAGCACCAATATTAACCTCATGTTGTTATATTAGATGCCTTCTCGAGCGGAACAAATCCCTAAAATCCAAGTCTTGAATTCCTATTCTTCTTCAAAATCAAATCAATATTGAATATGGATGTAGAACATCAAAATCTCGAAATCAATTCCATGGATGTTGATCATAATCGAAAGCACCATCTCTCAAACTTGCCCGCTACCCCAACCAAACTTCACAAATTCTTGGATGCTTATCAAAATTGAAACCCAAACAATGACGACAACGACGAAGACGACTGCGTCTATGAATTTAATTATATTGATATCATGAATTTAATCCTCCCACCTATCCTCCTTGGTTTGGACTGACTAGAAATATGGTTTGTGAACGCATAGAAGATGATGATGAGGATGAGGAGGATGCTTCCTCAGACCCCACAAATTATTAAGTGGCCACTTACGTAAAAGGTTCAGGTTTGTGCGTACATGAGGACATTAAAGAACTGCTTGAACATTTTATATGTAAAGATAAAACTCGTAGATGTGGCCGATGTTCAGAGCATATCTTGGTACCAGGCGGGACGCCCATGCTGGAGGTGTACAACATTAGAATATGTGTTGCTGAAGATGGAGAAGAGGAGGTTGAGGAGCTTTATAAGGTAAAAAATTCTGACTCTTCAAATGTCAATGTCTATGGTGCAATAAGCTTCTGCATACTAGGAGTTATCACATGATTAACTAGAATTAGATAAAGAGTTCTTATACAGTGTCCAAAAAGATCACTCAGAATCTATCAATCTCTTAAAAACAAAAGCAAGTTCAAAAAGCTTGGTCAAATTTCCTTTAAGTCATGGCATCCCTTTATTATTCTTTCCGACTCTGCCATGACTTTGGCTCTCAAGCTTAATGGTGTGGATTTATTTCAAATATTTGATGGTGGGCCTCTTAGTGATGAGTTTCTTAATGGTCACTGATGATACACAAAAAAATCACCTCTAATAGAAGCCTGACACGTGGAAAGTATATCCGTCTTATTTGCCACATCAGACCACCTTTGATCATTTGACTTTTCAACATTCAAGAATCAATTCAAAGTAGTGGAACCTCCTACTAATGAAATTAAGTCTTAATGCCCCAAATGAAGTATCTCTCTCAAGAAAGCCAAGTCCTACTTGGGAAAATCTCTCTTAGGAAACCTGTCTCAGGAAATTGCTTGAAGTCCTAAGAGTGAGATCTCTCTCCAGATAAATCCTCTCACCAACTCAGAGGTAGCCATCCTTCTCCTCACAACAATCACCCATCAGTCACTATAGCTGACAGGTTTCACTTCCTGAAAAAACCACTAATTACACCTACCACCCCTATACCTTATGCAAAAGATCTTGGTCATTCATCTCCATTGATCTTGGTCGTCCATCTCCACCTACCAAGCAAATAAAAAGGCTCCTTTAGCTACTGAAGACAGGTTCTTTTTCTTCTCTCATTCTCTTTCACTTTTCTCTTCTCTTAATAACTACTATTCACACCATATACACATGAACACCACTGTTTACCATCTTCTTCATGTTTTTCTTTGATGATCAAGCTCTCAGGCCTCTTTTTATTGATTACAATACTAACAGGTTTTGGGTTGTCAAAGCCCTACCTAGATTACTTTCAGAAAAAAATCCACAAAGACTCGTTTTACTCTCAAGAATTTCGACTTCAATCCATAGGAGTTGAAACATGTGGCCTGCAAATCCTTCAACATTCGTGCTGGAGCTGTAGCTAAGGCAAAAGAATTATGACCCATCAGTCACTTTTATGATCTCTATGAAGAATTAGAAGAACATTATAAGATCACTGCCTGTAGAGTTTTTTTTTTCCAAGTGTACATACTTCCACCCTGCCATATCCCATAGTCCAAACTAAATTTTTCTAGCGAGCACATTTGTATATTGATTTTCCTTTACATGTCCCTAATCCCATGCGAGTGTACATGGATTATGGTATAATTCCACTAGCTTTTATGGCTCAAGTGTTACCTGTTAAAATCTTGAATCACCATGTTACCCATGTTTCTGGTCATGTTCTTGCAAGCTATTGCACAATGGATACAGATGCTAAAATTGTGCTTTTGCATAAGAAAAAAGATCAGAAAGGTAGGAATTTTAACCTCAATCTTGCACAATCCACCTTACAAGATCATTTGTAGCTGTGCCATCTAACTCCTATCTTCTAATTGAAGCCAAACTGCATGATCAAGAGGGCAAACTGATTGTTAATGGAATATTTCCCTTTCAAGCGTTCCTAGGTGGAACATTTGTCTCCCCTGCTGACAATGTCATTCAATTTCAGGTCCAGTGGTCCAAAGTACTTTACTAGTTATTTTGCTATATGGAAAACTTATTTGGATGTTTTTTTGTTAGATCTTATGGTAACTTATTTGGATCTCCAACGAACTTATTTGATTTTTTAGTCATGGCAACTCATTCCAATTTTTATGTCATCCAACTTATTTTGATGCTCTATAGAAAGATTCTTGGGATGTTTCGATGTTATAAGTTATTTTGAAAAAATGATCTCCTCTTCTTTATTTGTTCATTACTATGATTTTTATGGTCAAAAGTTATGCTGCACTATTAGATGAACTGATAAAGTTTCAAAACCCACCAATTTGCTCACAAATATGAAAAAATATTTTCTTTGGTGGCGGCGGGCGGCAGTGGCAATGTAGAGATGGTAACGGTGATTGATAAAGTTGGCACATTGATTTGTATTATTAAAACCTTCAGTTAGTTCAAGAAATCAAACATTTTTTTTTGTAGTGATTGGGTAGTAATGGTGGTTATGTGTGTGGTGGTACTTTTGGTGATTAAAAGGAAGAGTATAACGAAAGAGGGAGTCTGGATGAAAAGTATATTAAATTCTAGGGATTTGGATGATTTTTTTTTATTATTTAAATATAGTCCTTCTACAGTATATATGTTTGTATATATACAAATAGAATTAAAAGCCATTGAATTATTTATTATTTGATTATGACAATTGATATTTAGAACTTATTACCAGATGAAATATTCACTTAATTCTAGTTTATTGACCAACAACTGATAGTTCCGGTTGATTTTGATAAAATTGTACTCCATATGTTCCAAGCATACTATATTATGTTGTTCAACTTTTTTTATTTGAACTTATTAAAGAGTGATACATAGTGGTAACAGGGTACCAATAGAGAATCAAAGACTTGTCACCACTTATGAGCATGAGAAGATCAAATTTCAAGCAAATCCAAGTTATGGCAGGTTCCGAGCACAAGGATTAAAGTAGAGAGGGGCTCTAGTTGTTAGTGGGGATAAGCTTTAACTTGAAAGAGAACAACTTCAACCAAAAAGGTAGAAGAGATGCACAGATGAAGGAAGTAGTTTTTAGAGTCAAGTAAGTCAGCATGGACAGACAGCAGATACAATAAACATTGTGTCTTCGCAAACTTCAGATCCTCCACTAAGGCCACCAGTGAGTAATAGGAGACCATCAACTAAAAGAATCCTGTTAGGCAATTTTCACAAGTGCATGGTTCACAATAAGTAGTAAAGTTTGAGTATCAAGTATCATTCCCACGAGAAGATTAATACTAAGTACCAACCCTAATTGTATTTTCACAAGCTAACAATATAGAATCAGTTGAAATAAAATAACAATACACTTAATAAATCCTAAATTTGAAATATTACTTTTAAAATTCAATAATTAAAAAGCTAGAGTCTGAATTTACTTCACTAGCTATTACTTGAATTACAGGATCTTTTCACAATTCAATTCATCAACTCAGTCAAGGGTAAACCACTCAAATTACCTGGAGTCTCTTTCGAGATCATCTAAGAATACCAAAGTTAATTACAATCTATTTTCATAGTCACGCCAATTAACTAGGGTTCATTAAATTTCTTAGCAATTTATTACTCCCCGAAGGATTTGTCTACTTTCGTGATCAAGGTTCCTAAGTTTCACAAGTCTATGAGCTGATAAATCATGCAACTTTCATTGTCTCTAATTTACCCAAAAACATGTACTTAATTAGGCCTAAAATCAAATAAAAGAACAATTAAAAATAACTTGTAAAATTGACTGAAAATTAATTTATTGAAAGGAAACAACAATCCAAACAAGTAATAGACTAGCTATGCAAATCCAAACCCAAAAAGAGTTTAGTCGTGCATAATTACGGCGATGAACAAAAACATAATAAAGACAATTAAAGATGAAGAAGAAATAATGATTTTGGCTCTTGAATCTTGCACAAGTTCTTTTTCAAACTTTATTGATTGCCTTGTTTTTGTCTTCAAAGGTGTTTTCTATTCTGGAATTTGTAAGAAAAAAACTCTCCTCTCTAAAATAAAACTTTTTCCTTTTATATTGTTCTCCAAAAAACCCTAAAAAGAACTTTTCAAAATCAGCATCCCCCAGTGACATGGTTGTGTCCCCCAAATGACACAACTGTGTCGTACGATCTCTCTGAAAAATATAATAAAATATTTGTATTTTGTTAATATATTTAAATAATTTATTACTATAATTTAAGAATGATATATTGACTTATTTGTATACTATTTTGAAATTTTGGACTAAAATGGTAATAGTAGATTGTTTATGTACCAAACAATTTTATATGGACTATAGACAAAATCTAAATAGAACTTTGGTAACTAAAAAACTACAAATTAAAGTTTTGTAACCAAATTGTAATTAAGTTCAAAGTTTAGTGACCATTTATACAATCTACCTGCAAAAGATAAGCTAGAGTTGGTCTATACCGATGTATGTGGACCAATGAGGACAACTTCTTTGAATGATAGCAAATATTTCTTATTGTTTGTTGATGACTTCACCAGAATGAGTTGGGTTTATTTTCTCAATAATGAATCTCAAGTGTGTTCCATCTTTAAAATGTTTAAAGCTATGGTGGAAAGATAAAGTCACTGTAAATTGAAGATTTTAAGGTTAGATAACGGTACCAAGTACACTTCATCTCAGTTTGGTAAGTTTTGTTAAGACTTAGGAATTCAACATCAGCTTACTGTGAGTTATACCCTGAGCAAAATGGAGTATTAAAGAGAAAGAACATAATAATTATGGAGATGGCAAGACGTATGTTAGCTGAGAAGAAAATGCCTCAATGTTTTTGGGCAGAAACTGTTCACATAGTCGTTTATTTGATGAACTGGTAACCCACTAGAGCTGTGGATGGCAAGACTCCTCTTGAAGCTTGGACTAGTCATAAACCTTATGCAAAGCAGCTAAGAATTTTTGGGTCAGTGTGTTAAATTCATGTATCTGATGTAAAAAGAAGCAAGTTAGATGACAAAGCTGAAGTTGGTGTTCTTTTGAGATATGGTACTCTAACTAAAGAGTACAAAGTGTATATTGTGCAGAGCAAGAAGCTGATATTGAGCAGGGACTTCCAATTTGATGAATATAGCTATTGGGATTGGGAAAATAGTTTGGTTGTGAAGAAACATGCTGCATCTCAATAATCTCTTACAAATGTTTATGAAAGGTATAATGCTGCTATTGAAGAGCCATCTTATTACACAAATCAGCTTAACATGAGGTTTGGAATGATGCAATGAAGGAGGAGTTGGTTATGATAGACAAAAATGAAACTTGGTTTCTTACAAGCAAGCCCAAAAATATGAGTATTATAGGGGTTAAATGGGTGTATAGAACAAAACTTAACCTTGATGGGAGTGTTTTCAAGCTTAAAGCTCGATCGGTGGTTAAAGGGTATGCACAGCTTCTTGGAGTGAATTTTGGTGAGACATTTGCACTAGTTGCTAAGCACGAAATGGTAAGGATGCTGGTGGCACTTGCTGCTCAATTTAAATGGAAAATCTTCCATTTAGATGTGAAGTTAAGTTCCTTAAAAGTATTTCTTGAAGAATATATATTTGTTAAGCAACCAGAAGGCTTTCTAATTCCAGGAGCAGAGGATAAAGTCTATAAATTAAAAAAGGCTCTTTATGGCTTAAAAAAGGCGCCTAGAGCCTTGTATAGTCAAATTGATTCTCCCTTGGAAAATTAGGGGTTCAGGAGAAGTGAGAATGAACCTACTTTGTATGTGAAGAGGTTAGAAAATGGAAAGTTTGTTGTATTTTCATTATATGTTGATGATTTGATGATTACAGGTGAAGATCCTTCTGCTGTGCAAGAATTCAAAACGGACATAATGAAAGAATTTGACATGTCTGATTTGGGAGAAAGGAAGTACTTTTTGGGTTTAGAGATAACTCGAACTTCAGAAGGCATTTTTCTGTCTCAAAAGTAATATGCAACTTCTTTGTTGAAGAAATTTAAACTTGAAAAATGTAATTCAATTGCTACTCCACTGGTCTTGAATGAGAAGCTAATGAAGAATGATGGAGAAGTAAAGGCAGATGCTAGTTTGTATAGAAGTCTTATTGGAAGTTTATTGTGTTTAACAGCCTCAAGACCAGATGTGATGTTCTCTACTAGTTTATTATCAAGATATATGCAAAATCTAAGTAAAAGACACTTTGGTGTAGCTAAGAGAGTGTTGCGTTATATAAAAGGAATAATTGTTATGGGAATATGGTATAGAAGAATTGAAAATAGGGCATTGATTGGTTTTGCTGATAGTGACTGGGCTGGATATGTTAATGACTATAAGAGTACTTATGGTTATGCTTTTTCTTTTGGTTTTGGTATTTTTTCATGGAGTTTGAAGAAACAAGACATAGTTTCTCAGTCTACAGTTGAGGTTGAATATATCTCAACAGATTTTGCTACAAACCAAGTGATTTGGCTTAGAAAAATCCTTTTAGATCTAGGCATGCATCCAAAGGAAGGAAGCTTTGGTTATCTTTTTGGACAACAAGTCTACTATTTCCATGGCCAAAAATCTCATCCAACATGGAAGGACAAAGCACATCAATGTTAGGTTCCATGCTAGAAGAGATGCAGAGAAGTCTGGTGAAATTAAATTAATTCATTGCAGAACTGAGGAGCAGCAAGCTGATATTTTTACAAAAGCTTTGCCTAGAGCAAAGTTTGAAATTATAAGATAATTGCTTGGAGTATCCAAGAAAAATCTCAAGGAGGAGTGTTAGCTAATTTGAGATTTTCCTTGGAAATCAATATACAATTTTGCTATGTGCTTTTTGGAAACTGTTGTTTTAGATTTTTTGTTTGTAAAATTTGAATTAGTTGAAAAGGTTGATCATCCATGTTTTAAGGAGTATGTCTTCTAGAAGTATGGCTAGTTGCTTGTGTTAGGTGTGACCAAGTTGTAAAGAAACTTTTTATACTCTATATATATGTAATGAAAATATCAGTACCTTAGTGAGAGGAAGTTCTGTTTTAAGCTTGTGTTCTTTTTCTGGTTATGTTTTAGTCTTTCAACCTTCTGTTTTTATAACAGCTGCTGCTACTAGCTTCAGGACAAAGCTCAACAATCTTCAAAGCACTTTCACCACTATCCAAGTTGTGCTCCATGATGCCAAGGAGAAGCAGTGGAAGAATGAAGCTGTCAAGGATTGACTGAGAAAGCTCAAAGATGCAGCTTATGAAGCAGATGATCTTCTTGATGAGGTTGTTATAGAAGCTTAAAGGCATAGACTACCAAAAGATCTTAGAACCTAAGTAAGATCTATCTTTTCCAATCAAAATCTTGTTGCTTTTAAAGTAAGGATGGCCCATAAGTTGAAGAGTGTTAGGAAAAAATTAGATGCTATTGCTAGTGAGAAGCATAAGTTTCACCTAAGAGAAGAAGTTATTCCAGAATGAGAGGTTGGTATCTTAGATTGGAGACAGACCACTTCACTTGTTAATGAATCATAAGTCTTAGGAAGAAATAATGAAAAAGAGGGGTTGATCAGTATGTTGCTAGTGGCCAATTCATATGAGGAAGGACATGCTGATAGGACTATGGATGGCAAATGGGTTCATTCCTTGCAAAGGTGTCACACCCGCTCTGCGAGCTAAAGAGCAGGCGCAAGTGGCTGAATGCTGGCTAAAGCTTGCTAAAATGCTATAATAAAATCTCACAACACAAGGATTAAACATACTCTAAATTTTAGTTTAATGGTTACACATTAAGTAACTATCACTAGTGTTCATAATATTACAAAATTATCTATAGCACTAAGAACTTTCTTAAGTACATTCCAAAATGATAAGATAACTGAGTTGTTGGCTCAACCTCTTCTAAATGCTGAAGAGCAGACAAAAAGGGAGACAATCCTACTATAGCACTATTGTTGATGCACCAAAGGATCTGAGAAAAATTAAAAGTGAGAGGTGAGTATAAAAATACTCAATGAGTGGATAAAGATATAACAAAGTGGGATTTCCGCTTAATAAATTCGTAATACTGATATTGTCGTAATAATAATAATTTCAAAGTTGCTGAATATATATATATATATAATCAAGATATGGAAGTAGTAATAAACTATGATTAATATCATTCGCTAATTTTTGAAAATGTAAGTTGTAATTAACATATTTACTGAATCAAGCTGAAAGGACAATCAATATAAATCATTCCATACACTCATTAATTACATATCCTAAAGATTATACCGAATTACTGACACATTGGGTGCATGATGATGTTGAACAGCTCAAGTGCATATTGTTGGTCATACGCATGCGCAAAGCTACCCCCTAAGGGCCAACCACCTGGTTGTATGCCCCCAAGGCTATATGTACAACCAATTGTTGTCCCCATGAGAGTTGTTGAGTAATATTGCTAAAATACTATATATAATATAATGTTGAGATAAGACACCACCCATCATGGTGTAATATAAGGGATATATACCATGAGTGTATAGATTTTATTATAAACTAAATAATTCACATAAATATATGGTACATATAAAATACACTTGTTGCCATTTATTGCTATCATCATGTAAAAATAGTAAGAATAAAAATCATATAATTGTTGAATATTTACTGAAGCTAAATGCGGAATAAACTTGCTAAGAAAAATCACTAAATTTCCAAAATAAAACTCTTAGCTATAGTAAATTGCTATAATCATAACAATAATAAACATACTACTATTTGATCCCATTTTTACTATATAAGCTAAACTTCTTTATCTATAAATATATATATATATATATATAAAATAGAGAACATACTATATATGTGAATTTAAAAATCTGTATATATATATAATATAAATTAAAAACCTTCGTTATATAGTTAACCACTCACCTGGAATTGCTGACACAAAAACTAACCAGATGAACCCAATCTATAATTAACAACTGCAACTGATAAAACTCCTAGAAATAGCATTTGAAGAAACATATATAAGATTCTAAACTGATTATTTGATTTCTAATCACTACAACCTCGTTTATAAACAAAAGAGGAAACCAATAACTACTGAGGCATTCACCTCACTACTAAGGCATTTATTCAGTACTGAGGTGTAACCTCAACACATTGAGTTGTCGAATCCCATGCAGAGGCGTCATCTTTGTGCTCTAAAAATTTTGGTTTCATGACTGGCACTTAAATTTCCAAAAAACAGAATACTCAACTTCACAAAAAAAATTAATAATAGAAAATCCTATTCTTTCTCAAGCTCATATAAACACTAAATTTTGTAACCAAAACTTATGGGTTTCTAACAATTTCTAAATTATTAATGAACCAAACTTTAAAGAGTTCATTTTAATAAAATTTGAAGTTCCATTACTAGAAAAGTTTATGACAGAAATTTAAATAATTAAATAAGAGTTTATAAAAGAATTTTAACTAAATAAAGGGTAATAAAATAAATTTATTATCAAAAATATATTCATCCAAGAAATTCAGCTTTTAAAAGCATTTATCTTTGACAAACAAAAAGAGCTAACTCAAGAAAGATTTCAAAACTAATTATAGAGAAAATAGATGGTGATTCTTATTCAAAGCAAAGCTGAATTCATGCTAATTACCGCACCTAGCTAACTAAGAACTTAGAAAAATGGAAATTTGTTGTTTGATGATGAATGCATGCAGCCCCTCTTAGCTTTTTTATCAAAATTTTGCAATCTTTACCACAATTCCATGAAGAAATCTTGATTTGGAGAAGTGATTATTGAGAGAAAATGATAAGAGAAAAAAAAATGAGAAGAGTTTTTAGAATTGAGGAAAGCTATGAAGATGCTATGGTTTTCAACTTATTTGAAGAAACTATGATTTTTTTCTTTACTGGCAGCATGCATGGCTGCTGCCCCTTCCTTCTTCTTCCTCATGCTAAGAGTTGTCCCTCCTAAATGCCACATTCTCCTTTTTAAATCTTTATTATTATTATTATTATTATTATTATTATTATTATTATTTAAAGGACATGGATATCAAAATTCTCTCCCCTTTAAGTAATTTTGTCCTCAAAATTTGCATACCTATGAAGGAAATAAATGAGGGTATTGAACATGCATATCTTCTTCTCTCTCCCATGTTGCTTCCTTCTTAGAATGGTTACTCCATAAAACTTTCACTAATGGAATCACTTTATTTCTCAAAACTTTCCCTTCTCTAGCTAAGATTCCAATGGGCTCTTCTTCATAAGTCAGATCTTCTCTCAATTCAATTGGTTGCTTTTGCAAGATATAGGAGGGATCACTTCAGTATCTTTTGAACATGGATACATGGAAGACATTATATACTTGAGATAACTCTAGAGGTAAAGCTAATCGATATGTAACTGGTCCAATTCTTTCAATCACTTCATATGGACCAATAAAATGAGGACTTAACTTTCCACGTTTCCCAAATCAAACTACACCTTTCCATGGGGATATCTGTAAGAATATTTTATCGCCAACATTAAATTCAATATCCTTTCTCTTCAAGTCAACATAACTCTTTTGCCTGTCTTGAGCTTCTTTTAGTCTACTGTGAATTAATTCAATCTTATCTATAGTTGACTGAATAATCTCCAGACTTACAAGTTTTCTTTCTCCTGCTTCACCCCAACATGATAGTGTTTCACATTTGCTACCATTAATGGTAAATGATTGTCCCAACTTCCTTTGAACTTCATCACATATGCTCTCAGCATATCTTCCAAAGTTTGGATGGTTCGTTCAGATTGACCATCCGTTTATGGATGAAAAGAAGTGCTAAACTTCAATTTTGTGCTCATAGCTTGATGCAAACTGGGCCAAAATCTGGATGTGAATCTAGGATCTCTGTCAAATACAATAGAGATTAGTGCAACATAAAGTGTTACAATCTCATTCACATAAATTTATGCCAATTTATCCAACGAGTAGTCCACTTTAACTGGTAAAAAGTGAGCTGACTTTATCAATCTATCCACTATAACCCATACTGAATCATATCCCTGTTGAGTATGAGGTAATCCAGATACAAAATCTATGGTGATATGCACCCATTTCCATTTAGGA
>CATIWM010107109.1:0-32906 GCA_949671775.1 Mallotus repandus | reverse complement strand
ATGAATTTTGTTTTGTTTTTTTTTTTTTGGACTGCCAGTGTGGAATACAATGTTTCCTATGTCTACCATGCCTTGTTTGCTTACTTTGACAGGGATAATGTTGCTCTCAAGGGTCTTGCCAAGTATATTTTTCTATCTCTTTTCTTTTTTGTTTTTTGGTTTATGAGCAGCTTAATCCTTTGTTTTCCTTTGTAATGTTCACTTTTGGTTTTGTTCAAATAGGTTTTTCAAGGATTCAAGTCTTGAAGAAAGAGAGCATGCTGAGAAATTGATGGAATACCAGGTGTTTTGACGTTTGTCATTTCGTATCTGTAGTTTGATTCAATTATTTGTTAGTCGCTTACGATTTAAGCTGTTATAAATTCAATGGTTGTGCAATAGAACAGAATTGAATCCTTAGTTGTTATTTTAATTTTTCAGAACAAACGAGGTGGAAAAGTGAAGCTAAACAGGATAGCGGTGCCCCTCTCAGAATTTGATCATGTGGAAAAGGGTGATGCGTTGTATGGTGAGTTTCTATGGAACCTTAATTAGATAAAGTCATATCAAATCAATGGAATTCTGGTCAATTAAGGCCATATTTTTCATCTAAAAATTTTTCCATCCTTTCATCATTTTCTTATAGCTTTCTGTATCCATTTTGCTGTTCCTAAGTTCAAGTGGCATGCTTGTGTTGTTTCATATGTGTGAACTTGCAATGGAGATGTTCTGTGGTTTTTAGGTAGATTTGCACATGGTAACTGTTGTTGCTGGTACTCATGCTTTTTTTTTTCCCCTAATGCTTATGATGTCTGCTAGATGTGTAAAATATTTTAAATTAGACTATATCTGTAATATTTATATTTAGTGCTTTTAATCATATGCAAGCAGTGACAAGATTCATAAGAATCTCTATTTCCCTGGCTTTTTATTGTATTGGAGTGTAATTGACTAATTGATGATGAGTAGAGATCCATGCTCATTACATGATTGTCTTATTAAATGCTACTATCCGTCAAATAAGCAATAACATTACTTATTTTCGTGTTCAGCAATGGAACTTGCTTTATCTCTGGAAAAATTAACAAATGAAAAACTCCTGAACTTACACAGTGTAAGTCAACTTGTTCCTTGAGTTTCAGTCTTTAGTTCAGCTCAAACTTTTTGCAGTGACCTATACAAATGTAGTCACCTTACAACCTGCTTGCATGATAAATAAAATAGAAGCTTTAAAGTAACATCACATTTAACTTTGACTGCCAGGTGGCCGAGCGAAACCATGATGTCCAACTGTCAGATTTCGTTGAAAGCGAGTACTTAGCAGAACAGGTATAGTTCATTGGGGATGCTTTTTGACAAATGTGAACTACTTAGGAACCGGTTACATAGTTATTGAGATCTGATTTTGGCCTTCCAACTGTTCCCTTGCAGGTAGAAGCAATTAAAAAGATATCTGAATATGTTGCTCAGCTGCGAAGAGTGGGCAAAGGACACGGTATCAATCTGAAATCTTGTGTCATTTGCATCTATTCAACAACTAACTTCTTTTAAACAACGTTTTCTTTTCATGTCATAGAGTGACATGTGCTAATTCTTCATTGCATACATGAGTATTTCTCTGCATTTTTTCCTGTTATCTAAGCTATTTGTTTTTTTTGGATCACCAGGTGTATGGCACTTCGACCAGATGCTTCTCAAGGAGGAAGAGGCGGCTGTTGCATAGGGATTGAGATATGTTGTTGACTGCTTAAATATGGTCCTTCAACGCTATCCTTTTGGGTTAGCAGTACTTTGTTCAGGCAATTTTGGGGTGTGGTTTGCAAAGACATTAGGTTATGTTCACAGATGATAGAGAATTAAAAATGGATTTAGTATTCTAGCTCCAGTGCGGTCGTTCTGTCTAAAAGTAGTTGAAATATATGGATGTTGTTTCTTCTTGATTATATGGTTCTTGTTTAAACAATCCCCATGAAAATTATTGATGTTGCTGCTTGCTTGAGTACATGTTCATGTAGAGTGATGGTGAATCATTAGCGTGTATTATTCGTTGGCTTGTAGTTAGCATTCCTGGACCAGGGGATGGTGTCCAACATTCTGGAAATGCCAGTGTCATTGTTCATACGCATTTCTTCTGTTGATAACTTTAAGAGACACATGATGATATCTGTGCAGTCCCCACCATATCTTAGATGCTTTCCTTTTTACCATTTTTACTTCAAATTGATGTTTAGTACCTCATAATATGGCTGCCAAGATTTGTTACTGCTGCCAAGATTTCTGTTTCTATCAGATATGATGGGCTGGCTAGCAGGTTCTGTCCATCCAAATTTCAACTTTGTTGGTCCCCATGAAAGGACACACTTGTATAATGGTCCCTTGCTGCTCCCACTAGAAAAGCGAAGGCTGTTAGGCTAAGGAAACATGAGGGGCAGACTATAGTCTTGAACTCTCTTTTTCTGGTTTGTTAGACGTTTAAATCTATTTAGGCCACACAAAAAAATGCCACCTTCTTTTACGTAGTTTTCAGATTTTTGACTCTTAAACAAATAGACTTTCAATTTCAATTGAGCATACAGCACATGTCTTACTCGTTCAACGGCCATGCTTGCATATTTAAATACTTGACATCAACATCCTTGTGATTGTTTTTATGGCACTGGAATAGTATTGACACCGGCACCTACTACAATAATGACCAGAATATTCATCTTCAAAGTCGACTTGAGCGGATGTTTGGTCAAATTGTTATTGGATTCGATGCTGGAGTGAGCTTCATGTTAAGATGCAGTATATAACTTGGTTAAGGGTGTCAAATAGCCTGAAGAATTCTCATCTGAGATTCATGTTAAGATGCAGTATATAACTTGGTTAAGGGTGCCAAATAGCCTGAAGAATTCTCATCTGGGTGGCGAAGGCTATGGTTTAGTTGGTGCTGAACTGGGATGTGAACCGGAATCAAACTGCATTGAGATTGTATTTTTTAGCACCGGAAATAAGTTCTCGATGGCGAAATTTTATTTAATCGATAGAGTTTAAAGTGACTTAATTTTTCACCACAAAGAGAAAGAAAAAGGAAAATAGGGGTTTGAATCCTACTTTCTACATTTTTTGCCACTTAAACTACTTATGGAGATCTCATAACGAGATTTATGATGCTATTTCAAATGTTTTACACTTTATTAATAAAAATATATGTACATATGTTTCAAATTTATAACTATATCGGTGCAGTTGATAAAAAAAAAATTTCATTCAAATAATAAAATTGTTTTTTTTTTTAATTTGAACCGTCCATAATTCAAGGAGACCTTGGAAATAAAATTGACTTTTGAGCATCTTAAAATGTTCCAATGAGCTTAAACAGAAATGTATGCAAATATGTCAGGGTCCAAAAAAATTAAATGACCAAGTGACTATTTGATAATACATTAGAGGCCCATACTTAACATCAAGATTGGATTTCACGTTTTCATGACAAAACTAGAAGAACTTAGAGAATTTAGATCAAATAATTGAAAAACTTAAAGTGTATGTGCTTTGTTTTTTTAACTATTTTGTTTCAAATAACAAACCATAATTTGAAAAAAATTATAAAAGAACTTATTAAATTGTTAATATGCATGCTCAGTGAGGCTTTATATGCTATTGGAGGCTAATTAGCTTCTCCCCCAACATGGCTAATAACAGCCGGCTCTTCAGCTTGCAAAGTGGCCTGCTAAAGAGAAGAGCCGGTAGCAAAGTTCATCGGACAGGGCCCCAACGAACCAACTCCGATGGTCAAGTTAGAATAGGAGACCAAAAAGTGTATAAAAGAAAGTGCTAAGTGATGGGGTTTATTGGCCTTTACCTGTTTCCTTTCCCTTCTTTTTAAACACTTACCTCTTGTGGCTCGACGTCTTAACTAGTACGACACTGTTCACTTGACCATGTTTTTGAACGTCATTCCTAGCTTGCTCAGGGAGCTGCTGGTGGGTTTTGCTCATATCGTCGTACTGTTATGGCTTTTTGCTTGGCGTGGTTGTCTCTTGTTGGTCAGGCGTGGCTCTCTGTACCTCTCACTAGTTTTGTACTCGCTTGTCGGACATCGAGAGTGGTTGTGCTTATTGAAGGATAAACACTTTTTGGGCTTCTTGGGGCAATGGGCTTTTTAACTTGTTTCTCGGCCTTTTCTATGGAAGACTTGTATATCTCTATTTTTTAGGCTTTTGGGCCTGGTTATCAAGGTTCCTTTCTAGTATAACGATAATTTATGCTCATTTTTTTGTTGCAGCGATTTGATTCGTCTGACGTATAGTGCGTCATCATGTCCTTCCAATGCAGCGGATGCTGATTGGTCACGTGAGTTCTAGTATTCACATCTCCTCATTTTATGATGCCGCCTTTTCAATTTTTGAATTATGAAGGGCTAAGGTGCAATAAATGCTGGGAGATTTATTGCTTCTTATGGTTGATGATCAATTGTTTAGCTTTTAGAGGTTGTGCTTTTCTCGATATTCCCTCTTCCTATTGTCTTATTGTCTTTTGTGCTCTCTTGATTGTGTTGGTTATTCAAGGTCTTCATGATTACCGGTGTTGAAGTTATGGGTTCTACTCCTCTCTCCTTCATTTTCTTTCTCTTCCTCTCTATTTATTTATTTACTTTTGAATGATGTTGCGTTTAGCGTTTCTTCCTTTTTTGTTATTTTTTTCATCCTCAATCACTATGCATCTTTTTATCATCGGTTATGGTTATTCCTAATGTAGATACCTCATTAGTGTATGTTAATGAAATTAGGGCTAGTTGCTAGCCACTAGGTTAATAAACGTGGGGGTGGTGGTGGTGTCAGACAACGAGGTTTTTGACACTCCCAATGCGTCCTATGAGCCTTGTGTGTCTTCTCATCTCTGTAGCCATGTCTCTGCCCCTAACTCCACAAGGAAGGATTGTTCTAGTATGGTTGATAATGATGATGTTAATCAAAGAGTTCCTACTGTGGCTACCACAGACTCATGCTTAACCCTAGTTAGCTTGGTCGAAATTAAGGAGAAATATGCTTTTCCTGAGGACTATACTCTCTCTCTCTTCCTGGGGGTTTATTGAGGTAATTTTGTGTTGGGCGGGAATCAGATGATTCAGTATGAGGATGCTTTGAGGTCGGGGCTCCTATTTTCTTTGGACCCATTCATTGTGTCCTTCCTAAAAAAGTATGGTATTTCTCCAAGCCAACTGACTCCTAATGGTTGAATGCTAGAAATATATTTTCTGGTGATATGTTATTTGGTGGGTGTTGAGCCCAATCTAAACGTGTTTCAATATCTTTTTATGTTTAGCAAGAAAAAAGAATTCTATCAATTATTTGGGCGCCCCAATAGGGCATTATTCAGGGGTTTGCCTAAGCTTAGAAAATGGGGATGAACAATTTCCTGATGGTGATGAACTCGTATGGGTGGGGGGACATTCCTCAATGTTGGGTGAAGGAAAAATTTAGAGGGAACAACTGGCATAACACTATTCAAGTGGCCATGTTTTTTAATGTCAGTCCTACCTTGCTCAGGGAGCTGCTGGCGGGTTTTGCTCACATCATCGTACTGTTATGGCTTTTTGCTTGGCGTGGTTATCTTTTGTTGGTCGGGCGTGGCTCTTTGTACCTCTCATTGGCTCTGTACTCGCTTGTTGGACATCGAGAGTGGTTGTACTTGTTGAAGGAGAAGCTCTTTTTGGGCTTCTTGGGGTGATGGGCTTTTTAACTTGTTTCTCAGCCTTTTCTGTGGAAGACTTGTATATCTCTAGTTTTTAGGCTTTTGGGCCTAGTTATCAAGGCTCCCCCATAGTATACCGATCATTTATGTTCATTTTTTTGTTGTAGCAATTTGGTTATTTGAACGTAAAGTACGTTATCACGTCCTTCCAATGCAGCGGATGCTGATTGGTCACGTGAGTTCTAGTATTCATACCTCCTCATTTTATCTGCCTTTTTAATTTTTGAATTATGAAGGGGTAAGGCGCAATAAATGCTAAGAGATTTATTGTTTCTTATGGTTGATGATCAATTGTTTAGCTTTTAGAGGCTGTGCTTTTCTCGTTATTCCCTCTTCCTATTGTTTTATTGTCTTTTGTGCTCTCTCAACTATGTTGGTTATTCAAGGTCTTCATGATGGTTGGTGTTGAAGGTACGGGTTTTGCTCCTCTCTTCTTCATTTTCTTTCTCTTCTTTTCTATTTATTTATTTACTTTTGAATGATGTCGCGTTTAGTGTTTCTTCCTTTTTTGTTATTTTTTTCATCCTCAATCACTATGCATCTTTTTTTCATCGATCATGGTTGTTCCCAATATAGATACCTCATCGGTGTGTGTTGATGAAATTGGGGCTACTTGCTAGCCACTAGATCAATAAATGTGGGGGTGGTGGTGGTGGTGTCAAACAACAAGGTTTCTGACACTCCCAATGCGTCCTGCGAGCCTTGTGTGTCTTCTCATCTCTGTAACCTTGTCTCTGCCCCTAGCTCCACGAGAAAGGATTGTTCTAGTGAGGTTGATAATGACGATATAAATCAGGGAGTTCCTACTGTGGCTACCATAGACTCATGCTTAACCCTGGTTAGCTTGGTCGAAATTAAGGAGAAGTATGTTTTTCCTGAGGACTATACTCTCTCTCTCTTCCTGGGGCTTTATCAAGGTAATTTTATGTTGGGCTGAAATCAGATGATTCAATATACGGATGCTTTGAGGTCGGGGCTCCTATTTTCTTTGGACCTATTCATTGCATCCTTCCTCAAAAAGTATGGTATTCCTCCAAGCCAACTGACTCCTAATGGTTGAATGCTAGCAATATGTTTTCTAGTTATATGTTGCTTAGTGGGTGTTGAGCTCGATCTAAACGTGTTTGAATATCTTTTTATATTTAGCAAGAAAAAAGAATTCTGTCAATTATTTAGGCGCCTCAATAGGGCATTATTCGGGGGTTTGCCTAAGCTTAGGAAATGTGGATGAATAATTTTCTGATGGTGATGAACTTGTCTGGGTGAGGGGAGATTCCTCAATGTTGGGTGAAGGACACATTTAGGGGGAACAACTGGCATGACACTATTCACATAGCCATATTTTTGAACGTCATCCTAGTTTGCTTAGGGAGCAGCTGACGAGTTTTGCTCATATCATCATACTGTTATGGCTTTTTGCTTGGCGTGGTTATCTCTTGTTGGTCGAGTGTGGCTCTCTGTACTTCTCAGGGGTTCTGTACTCGCTTGTCGAACATCGAGAGTGGTTGTGCTTGTTGAAGGAGAAGCACTTTTTGGGCTTTTAGGGGCGATGTGCTTTTTAACTTATTTCTCAGCCTTTTCTGTAGAAGACTTATATATCTCTATTTTTTAGGCTTTTAGGCCTGGTTATCAAGGCTCTCCCCTAGTATAACGATAATTTATGTTCATTTTTTTGTTGCAGCTATTTGGTTCGTCAGACATATAGTGCGTCATCATGTCCTTCCAATGCAGCGGATGCTGATTGGTCACGTGAGTTCTAGTATTCATATCTCCTCATTTTATCCGCCTTTTCAATTTTTGAATTATGAAGGGGTAAGGCGCAATAAATGCTGCGAGATTTATTGTTTCTTATGGTTGATGATTAATTGTTTAGCTTTTAGAGGTTGTGCTTTTCTCGTTATTCCCTCTTCCTATTGTCTTATTATCTTTTGTGCTCTCTCAACTATGTTGGTTATTCAAGGTCTTCATGATGGTTGGTGTTGAAGGTATGAGTTCTGCTCCTCTCTTCTTCATTTTCTTTCTCTTCTTTTCTATTTATTTATTTACTTTTGAATGATGTCGCATTTAGCGTTTCTTCCTTTTTTGTTATTTTTTTCATCCTCAATCACTATGCATCTTTTTTTCATCGATCATGGTTGTTCCCGATGTAGATACCTCATCGGTGTGTGTTGATGAAATTAGGGCTAATTGCTAGCCACTAGGTCAATAAATGTGGGGGTGGTGGTGGTGTCAAACAACGAGGTTTCTGACACTCCCAATGCGTCCTGCGAGCCTTGTGTGTCTTCTCATCTTTGGAACCGTGTCTCTGCCCCTAGCTCCACGAGAAAGGATTGTTCTAGTGAGGTTGATAATGATGATATAAATCAGGGAGTTCCTACTGTGGCTACCACAGACTCATGCTTAACCCTGGTTAGCTTGGTCAAAATTAAGGAGAAGTATGCTTTTCCTGAGGACTATACTCTCTCTCTCTTCCTGGGGCTTTATCGAGGTAATTTTGTGCTGGGCTGGAATCAGATGATTCAATATGCGGATGCTTTGAGGTCGGGCTCCTATTTTCTTTGGACCCATTCATTGCGTCCTTCCTCAAAAAGTATGGTATTCCTCCAAGCTAACTGACTCCTAATGGTTGAATGCTAGCAATATGTTTTCTAGTTATATGTTGCTTAGTGGGTGTTGAGCTCGATCTAAACGTGTTTGAATATTTTTTATGTTTAGCAAGAAAAAAGAATTCTATCAATTATTTAGGCGCCCCAATAAAGCGTTATTCGGGGGTTTGCCTAAGCTTAGGAAATGTGGATGAATAATTTCCTGATGGTAATGAACTTGTCTGGGTAAGGGGAGATTCCTCAATGTTAGGTGAAGGACACATTTAAGGGGAACAACTGGCATAACACTATTCATATGGCCATATTTTTGAACGTCTTCCTAGTTTTCTTAGGGAGCTGCTGGCGGGTTTTGCTCATATCATCATACTGTTATGGCTTTTTACTTAGCGTGGTTATCTCTTATTGGTCGAGCGTGGCTCTCTGTACTTCTCAGGGGTTCTGTACTCGCTTGTCAGACATCAAGAGTGGTTGTGCTTGTTGAAGGAGAAGCACTTTTTGGGCTTTTAGGGGCAATGGGATTTTTAACTTATTTCTCGGCCTTTTCTGTAGAAGACTTATATATCTCTATTTTTTAGGCTTTTGGGCCTGGTTATCAAGGCTCCCCCCTAGTATAACGATAATTTATGTTCATTTTTTTGTTGCAGCGATTTGGTTCGTCAGACATATAGTGCGTCATCATGTCCTTCCAATGCAGCGGATGCTTATTGGTCACATGAGTTATAGTACTCACATCTCCTCATTTTATGATGCCGCCTTTTCAATTTTTGAATTATGAAGGGGTAAGGCGTAATAAATGCTGGGAGATTTATTGTTTCTTATGGTTGATGATCAATTGTTTAACTTTTAGAGGTTGTGCTTTTCTCGCTATTCCCTCTTCCTATTATCTTTTGTGCTCTCTCGACTGTGTTGGTTATTTAAGGTCTTCATGATGGCCGGTGTTAAAGGTACGGGTAATGCTCCTCTCTTCTTTATTTTCTTTCTCTTCCCTTCTATTTATTTATTTATTTTTGAATGATGTCGCATTTAGCGTTTCTTTCTTTTTTGTTATTTTTTTCATCCTTAATCACTATGCATCTTTTTGTCATCAGTCATGGTTGTTCCCGATATAGATACCTCATCGGTGCGTGTTAATGAAATTGGGGCTAGTTGCTGGCCACTAGGTCAATAAACATGGGGGGTGGTGGTAGTATCAAACAACGAGGTTTCTAACACTCCTAATGTGTCTTGCGAGCGTTGTGTGTCTTCTCATCTCTATAGTCGTGTCACTGCCCTTAGCTCCACAAGGAAGGATTATTCTGGTGAGGTTGATAATATGACAATGTAAATCAGGGAGTTCCTATTGTGGCTACCATAGACTCATGCTTAACCCTAGTTAGCTTAGCCGAAATCAAGGAGAAGTATGCTTTTCTTGAGGACTATACTCTCTCTCTTCCTGGGGGTTTATCAAGGTAATTTTGTGCTGGGCATGAATCAAATGATTGAGTATGAGGATGCTTTGAGGTCGGGGCTCCTATTTTCTTTGGACGCATCCTAAAAAAGTATGGTATTCCTCCATGCCAACTGACTCCTAATGGTTGAATGCTAGCAATATGCATATGCTTTCTGGTGATATGTTGCTTGGTGGGTGTTGAGCTTGATCTGAGTGTGTTTCATTATCTTTTTATGTTTAACAAGAAAAAAAAATTATGTCAATTATCTGGGCGCCCCAATAGGGCGTTATTCGAGGGTTTGCCTAAGCTTAGGAAAATGTGGATGAACAATTTCCTAATGGTGACGAACTCATCTGGGTGGGGGGACATTCCTTAATGTTACGTGAAGGACACATTTAGGGGGAACAACAAGATCAAACTTTTTGACAAGAAGGCGATACTCTCTGCTCTTGCTGCAAAAGTAAAAGGGAATTACTTTAATTGTGTTGAGTTAATCAATCTCTTGAGGGGTTCGTTGTTGAGAAAATGTTATCTTTGTCATTATCTTCTACTCTCCTTCTATTTCTATTGCTACTGAATATGTTTTGTCTTTTGCAGGTAAGAGCTTGAAGGACATGCTCAGGGCCCGTTTGGGAAAAGGGGTTGCTCCTCCATCCAAAGAGTCTTCAAGAGTTCCTGTTGATTCTTTTAATATTTCTACCAATACTTAGGAGGGCAAACGTCCTATTGATTTTGATTCGCCACCCTACTCTAGATCCCCGACTCCTATATCTAGATCCCAGAAACATGCTCGTCTTGATGTGTCCCTTCCCTCCAACTCCCAACCTGGGGGCTCAAGTGAAGTTACTTGTCGTGGGGTCATGACGCATGTGATAAGGGAGCTACACACCTAATTAGCTAAAAAGTAGAAAAGTTCAGGTCGGTGTCGATTCATTCTGTTGGGGTGAGTATTGATTTATCTAAGGCTTGCCTACTTTCTGGAGATGAGAACCTTCATGATGCTGTCACCACTGATTTAGACCTAGGTTAGTTCTCTCGCTTATCTATGTTACAGGTAATGTTTGGGTTTTAGTTATTTGTCCACTTCTTCTCTTTTTTTTTTATTAGCATTCTTAATGTTTTGTATGGTTCTTTTACACAACTTGAACTCTTACTGATTGTAGACAACATACTGATAGTGCTCTCTATAAGGGTATATGACTTGGCGTTCCCGTGCTGCTGGTGTTATCCTAGAGTTAGTTTGTCTTCGGAAAAGGCACTCTTAGGAACCTTTGCACGCCACTAAAGAAGATTGAGAGAAAATCTTTGCCCTTGAGGAGCAGTTTTATATTGAACGGACCAAAAGTCAAGAGCTTGTCCAAGAGAGTGATGCATTAAAGTGCTTGCTGGAGGAGGCGTCAGAGGCAAGCCAGAAGGTTGTTAAAGGCTTGCACACTTAAGTTCAGATTATGGTCGATAAATCCCTCACCTTTTATGAGGATACTAAAGCTCAATTCGCTAATTATGAATCCCTCATCCTGGATCGTTCATGGATCAATAGTTTAGAGCCTTAGGCTTCTGTTTTATTTCTCTTCTTTTTGGGGAATCTAATAACTTTTCTTGGCTTTTTAGACAATTGCTCTTACCTTTGCCTTTCTTCAATTTTTTCGGTAGGTGGATATCGAGACAAGCTTTGTTATGTGTGTTTATATTTTCTTCTAAGTGATTCACTTTTGATGGATGACTATGTTAATATCGTTTGTTACTGTATGTCGCTAATGAATAATTGTGTTATTATCCTCTATCTCGCCCCTTCTTTATTTGTTTGTTGTTTGAGGCGATTTTAGGGAGTCACATATTGGCGATGTATTAAATTTCCATCACGCTTGGGTTTTCAGTTTTGGGGCTGGGTATATCAGGTGCTCCTATAATTGGAGTATCTTGGACCACTCGCTGTGTTTGGGTTTCTTTTTTTTTTTTGTTATTTTTTTTATGCGTGAATCACTACCATGATTGAGATAGCTTCTAGTGGCGTTATGGGGTTGAGGTTATAGGTCTATGGAGTGGATGTAAGGGGTTAGGTTGAGGCATTCTCGTTGCATTCATGAGTAATGATGAGTTTTCATCAAGGATGATGGAGAAACTGGTGTTAAGGGGTGTTTCGATGGTTTTTGACCTAGTGAGGGTGTGTTTAGGTGTTTGTTGGCTAGATTGCCCTCCATCCTTCTCTAGTGGTGCTATCATGGTTCCACACTCATCGCACCACTAATAACAATCGCTTCTTCAGCTTGCAAAGTGGCTTGCAAAAGAGAAGAACTGGTGAGAAAGTTCGCCGGACGAGGACTCGGCGAGCCAACTCAGACAGTCAAGTTAAAATAGGAGACCGGAGAATGGATAAAGGAAAGTGCTAAGTGATGGGGTTTATTGGCCTTTACATGTTTCCTTTCCCTTTTTTTTAAACACTTACCTCCTGCGGCTCATCATCTTAGCTGGCATGACACTGTGTTTTCGAACGTCATTCGTAGCTTACGTATGACTTGCTCAAGGAGCTGCTGGCGGGTTTGCTCACTTCATCATACTGTTATGGCTTTGTGCTTGGTGTGATTGTCTCTTATTAGTCAGGTGTGGCTCTCTGTGCCTCTCGTTGGCTCTATACTCGCTTGTCGGACGTTGAGAGTGGTCGTGTTTGGTGAAGGAGAAGCTCTTTTTAGACTTCTTGGAGCTACAGGCTTTTTGACTTGTTTCTCGACCTTTCTATAGAAGACTTGCATATCTTTATTTTTTGGACTTTTGGACCTGATTATTAATGCCAAAATATATAAATATAGCAATTCTTTTTGAATTAGATTAGATAAAATTTCAAATTTCAATTTTAATTGTTTGATACATCATTAAAAAAAAATTGTATAATTTACTTTATTTTAAATTATACATGTATCAAATAATTTAAATTTGTATTCATATTTATTAAATTATATCATAACAATAAAATACTAAAGAAATTATTTTAAAAATAAAAATAAATATCAAATAAATATTAAATAAATAAAATATTTTATATAGGATACCGATAAATATCAACACCTTTATTTTTTTCAATAATTAATAGAGATAATTAATTTTTAACACGATTAAATAAAAAAAGTCAAACCCCTTTTTTCAATAGTATACCTACATTTTTTTTACCCCTGAATTGCTCAGGCAGGCGTTAAATATTATCCTTTTTGATACGGCACCCAAATAGTTAAGAAAAAGACACGTGTAGTTATATGATTTGATGAGCTACATCCGGGCCGTATGATATGAACGCTCGACTCTTCCTCTTGTTCTAGGCCCTACCATTTCCTATAAAAGCCCAAAAAAGAATTCCACCAAAACCATAAGCAAACGCAAATCAAGAAACATCTTTTGTTGTTTTCTTGCTGTTGCTATAATTTTACAGATAAACTGAATCACTGAAAATGACGATGATGATGATGAAGAACAAGATGATAACAGCAATGGCTGCTATCAGTTTCATAATTCTTCGGATTACGTCACATGCTGTCGCCGATGATCAAAGCAGCATCGATATCCACCGCCATCTCTCTACTGTAACCAGGTCTCTTTTTCATCATCTTTTTTTGCTTAAAAATAAAATTAATTACCTCTAAATGTGCAATTTTTTTAGTGTTAACTTTGAATTTATCAATCTGGGCTTATTGGGTTTTTTTTTAATAAAAAATGAGAGAAGTATTGAGCTTTTGTGCAATTAAGCTTGATTTGTTTGTGTTTTAAGTTTGAGCTATACTAATACATTGTGGGTGCTGTAGGTATGATGCTGTTAAAAATGTGGTTTATGATTCGTTTAAGGGGTCTAATGTTCCTGAAGGATGCATTCCTATACACTTAAATCTTGTGGTAATTATTATTATTTTTTGAATGAATTTGTTTATTTTAATTTCATTTTAATAGCAATTAACTCAATTTTGATCATGCTATGTCTTTCTCTGCTCAAAATTAGGAGCATTATTAATTTTTTAGTTGCTAATTTACTATTGTTACTGTATGACTTTGTTTGGAATTAAGTGCGTTCAATAATTCAATTCTTGCAAAATTGATTCAGCTTTGGCATGATTTGCTTCCTTCCAAAATGCCTTTTTTTTGGGTTTGAGAAGTTAATTCTAGCAACAGAAATAAAATCTTAATCTGTTTTTGGCTTGCAGGCTAGACATGGAACTCGTTCTCCTACCAAAAAACGGATGAGGGAATTAGACTGGTTGGCATCCCATTTGGAAGAACTTATAAGAGACGCTGAAGAATGTGGTTTGTCTTTGCAGAATGTTCCCACCTGGTTGAAGGGTTGGAAATCTCCTTGGATGGGAAAATTGAAAGGTGGAGAATTAACTAGCAAAGGAGAAAAAGAATTGTATGATCTTGGAATCAGGACTAGGGAAAGATTCCCAGATTTGTTTAAACAAGAATATCACCCAGATGTGTATCCATTTAAGGCTAGTCAGGTGAGCACTATCTTAAGCGATGCAATTACATTTCCTTTTAGTTACATGAAATACCTTTGCAGGTTAATTATCTGCTTGATTCATATTGTAGAAGTTACTATATGTATCATTTCAAGTTATTTTGGATTTTTACTTTGAGGCTTAGGCATCCAGTTGAGTAATTTTATCTTTATTTCCAGGGTGATTGATACATCAATCTTACTAATGCTTACTGCATTCTATCTCCTCTTATGTTGAATTCTTGTCTATTTTTTTATTTTCAAAAATCTTGCTTTATTTTTTCAAAATTTCATTCATCATTTGTTCCAATTTAATAGGTTCCTCGGGCATCAGCTAGTGCTGTGGCATTTGGCATTGGGTTGTTTAGTGAGAAGGGAAGCCTTGGACCAGGAAATAATCGTGCATTCGCTGTTACCAGTGAAAGCCGTGCAAGTGATATAATGCTTAGGTTTCATGACTGCTGTGAAAACTACAAGGTACATTTGTGGTTTTTCGTTTCAGTTAGCATTGTTGGTTGTGTTTGGAATTATAATCTTTGTCAACCTTGTTTAATCTGGATGCTTGAACTCTAAATTTCTGTGACACATGAAGAAAAGAATAACCATTAGTCAGATTCAAATTTTCATGGCCTTCTCCATCCTTCTATTTTCTGGGGTCAAAACCATTTGCTTAACTGTAGCTGCATTTACATGGGACCCACCCATAGCATAGATCTCTAACAGGTGATTCTAGCTCATGATTGATTTTTTTTTTTTTTTACGAGTAAACATTTTGGCCTACCTTGGGTCTTCAACCTTCACGCACTCAATGATTCCTTCTATTGCTGATATCATGCTGTGGTTGTGCTTAATATTATTAGTATTGTGTGGAGCATCATCTTGGATGACTTTTCCCCTTGTTATAATTGATGCCACAGCGAATTGTCCTCCTGTAAAATTGTTAAATCATTTCAGTAAATGGCATTGCTATAGCAATTGTGGTTCTAAGAATTAGATGTGTGCTTTTTTTTGGTCTGTACCTTTTTCCAAACTGCTGCTTTTTGTTTGTTCAAGGAAGGCTGTTTGAAGCTATCTTTCCTTTGATAGATGCTTCATTATTTAGTTTGGTTATTTTCCAGTCATTTCTAGGTTTTTGAAATGAGGCAGCCTAGTGAATTATGGATAGGTCTAGTGTTTATGAGCTGGCTGGTTTCCCTTACATCCTTACTTATGTGGATGCAGGCTTTTAGGAAAAGCCAAGAGCCAGCTGTTGATAAGCTTAAGGAACCCATCTTGGATGAAATTACTGATGCTTTAGTGAGCCGTTATGGACTTAATTTTACAAGGAAGGACACTTCTTCTCTCTGGTTTCTTTGTAAACAGGTGATTAATTTTACTTCTCCTTCAGCGACATGCAATTGTCATCATCTAGCAAAACTCTCCTCTATTTGAAATAATTTCAGTTTTAGAATTTTAGCTGACTTTGCTCTATCCCCTTTGATTTTCAATTGGGCAGGAGGCATCTTTGTTGGATATAACAGATCAAGCTTGCAGTCTTTTCGCTTCTTCAGAGGTAGATCAGATTTAGCTTGAATGTGATTTTACTGATTTTCATTCTTGTCTCTGCATGGGTATCCTTACTAATTTGATATGCTGTTGCACTGGTGTATTCCAATAACATAACACAGTTTCACACTTCATTTTTGTTGAGCACAGATGTTAACTTGCAATATTTGCATATGTCAGGTGGCTTTGCTGGAGTGGACAGATGACTTGGAGGTGTTTTTATTGAAGGGTTATGGTAAATCAATAAACTACCGAATGGGAGTGCCCCTGCTTAAAGATATTTTTCATTCCATGGAGGAAGCTATCAGGGCACAAGAAGGTAATTCAAATTATCAATGGGTCAAGTCTATGGTCAACTTTAGTTCTTTTATGCAATTTCTGATGTCCATTCCTTTTAGTGATATTGTTGCACATCTCTTTAAATAGAGAAGGCTTGAACCTTCTTGTAGTTTACAAGTAACAGTGGATGAGGAGGAACCTGTTGAGTACATTTATTAATTCATAGCTACTGCATGTTTACCCTTAATCATAGTCATTTTGGCTTTTATTAATTTTCATCTCAAACTGGAAACTTGCAGACTAAGTCCAACATTGACTGTAAGTTACTGCCAGTTTTCTAGGGACATGATTATTTTATGAAAAGGGACATCCTATATTGCTGTGAACATATTATATCAAGGGTCTCATCTGTTGAATTCAGTTTGTATTTCCCAAATATTTATGTGATTTTATCTTTTAAGAATTGGTTAAAGCTGCGAATTGAAAGTCTTTTACATGACTGGTGTTGACGTAAGGGGGAAGTAATTTCTTCCTCCACTAATTCAGGCTGCTTTTCAGAACGATTTTCACCCATGAACTTAAATCCGAGTTTTTGACATTTCCATTTTTCTGTTCTTTTAGAAAAACATGCTCCTGAAAGTTTTGAAAAGGCAAGACTACGGTTTGCACATGCAGAGACTCTTATTCCGTTTACATGTCTGTTAGGGCTTTTCCTTGATGCACCTGGTGAGTGATTTTGTTATTGCACTTCCCATTTTATATGCAAATGTCTGTATCAATGCAACATGTTCATAACTTGTATGAAATTTTCATGTATATCTGTGTGGCCTCTTCTATTTGCTGAATCCATAGTAATCTTTGGAATTTTTTCAGAATTTCAAAAAATTCAAAGAGAAGAGCCCTTGGAACTTCCTCCAAGGCCTCCCCACAACAGAAATTGGTGGGGCAGCATTTTGGCACCTTTTGCTGGCAATAACATGCTGGTCCTGCACAGTTGTCCAGCAAAGTCTTCAAACAAGTACTTTGTCCAAATACTCCACAATGAAGATCCCATTCCAATGCCAGTATGTTATTTCGTTCACTTAATTGTGCATAGCTGCCTTTTATTTTTCTGGGCTATAATTAGATATATTTTGGATGTAACAATTTGCTTTGTCCACAGGGTTGCAATAATTCTGATTTCTGTCCATTTGAAGTGTTCAAGGTATTAGTGTTGTCCAAATAAAGAATTTTATTTCAATAATTTCTTTGTTCATGCTTATTCAATTCGTTTAGAATTTACTTCTCTCATGCTCATTGTAGATTCATTTGCTCTTCTTTTTTTTTTTTTCAGGAAAAGATAGTTGCACCTCATATAAAGCATGAGTTTAATTCAGTCTGTGCTGTTAAGCATGAAGAGCCAGAGCAGAAGTCTGAAACCAGTAAGTTGTTGTCACTGTTCCGTTGGCTCTTCTCGCTGGGGAGAGATGATACACAGCCCAACAAAGCTGAATTATAGTTTATTATTATTCGTGAAAAGAAGAGAGAACTATATTTACCTGCAACTTTTTCCTTGATGGCACTCCTTTATATGCGTGATTTTCAGCCAATGCCAGCTCTTCCTTTTAGCGGAGTTTCATCTGGATTCATCCCACTTCTGATATTGGCAATGCCTCTCTGACTACACAAGTTCACTGACCCTGCCATATTCAGATCCCATAGTTTGCTCTGATACACCTGAGGCAGTATTTGAATGCTTCATTCACTGTTCATCTGTCATTCTGGAATTGTGTATTCAGAATCCTGAATGTGTGTTTAGAAATTAGGATCGGCCTTTTTCTGCCCCGAATATATAGCTTCTATTGTTTTCCCAGATAATGTACTAACAAATTGTTTTTGGCAAGTTGTTGGAATTAGAACCACAATTGTACTTCTCTACAAATGGATTTCATATAATTATACTTTCATTTTAAGTAATGTCTAAGTAATTAGTTTTTAAGCGACTGAGTTTGAATTTACTTCAGTACTTGTGTGACACAAGCAGCCCTGGAAACGATTAGGGGAGCCTTTTTATGTCTTTCTGCATGTACATTGGCTTGATCTGATAGAGCCCCAACTTTCTTTTGGTATATTTCTTTTGGCCAAAACTGGCCTTGAATTGCAGAAGTCATCAAATGAGTCTGTAGTCTTCTTTTGTTCATATAATGTTTTCTTTTAAGTCACATCTTCATGAATAAAATATATATACTGTTTGGATGGAGAAGGCTTCAACTTTCTTGCTGACAAGTGAATTATGCTGATGCTAAACAGATCTTAATAGCAAGCTACGAAACTATTAACTGAGCATGAAATTCTGGCTCTGTCAGTGGTATCTAGATTAGTGTACATGGTTCGCGGCTTCATGTATTGGTAAGGTGAGACCATCTTTCTACCTTGAGTGAGAAGATTATGAGAGACTAGGAAACGTGGTGCTTTGTTAATGGAAAATAGAAGTCCCAAGTACAAGTAGCTAGTGAGTGTCAAGAAGATGCAAAATGTTTTGCATTAATCTTCAAAGCCTCTTACTTCAAGCTCTCTCCATTTTTGAACCATTGCACAACAGCAAGACATCAAATGAGTTAAGAAGTCATCACAAGAACCAACAGCAAGACATCAAATGAGTTAAGGAGACATCACAAGAACCTACCTGTGAAAGAAGTCAGCTTAGTTAAGTCTTATTATAGGTAGCTGCTTTTGCTACAACATTTCAAGGACTTCAAATCTTCCATATAAGAGAGACGGCATACTTATATATTAAAATTTTTACAAATTTTCCGATGAGTTGGAGTGTATAAAATAATAAAATAACACGTGATTGTTTTACTCTTTCTATCGTGCACGTCCTTATTTATAGTGCAAAATGTAATGATTGCTTTGTCTAAATTCATTGCATCCATGCAAATTAGCTAATTTGTCCAAATTTATTGCATCCATGCAAATTGACCAATTTATTTTGACTTTTGCAAGTTGGCAATCTTATTTATTCAATTCAAAATATTTTTCTTAGGCGAGTTGTCCATGTAGGTTGCATGACAAGTGGTCATAGGCCCGACTTTAGGTATAGGCCACTAAGGCTTATGTCTAGCGCTCCTCCAAATATAGAGCCCCAAATAAGGGGTCCTAAATATATATAGTAAAAAAAATATTTTAAATAATTTTGTATTCTATTGTAATTTTTTTTCAAGAAAGAGTCATTCTATTTTATTTACAAAATTAAATTTATTTGTAAATAATTATTGTTAAATATGTAAAATAAATTTTATTCAATGGAATTAAAAGTAAATATAAATAAATTTATATTTTTAATTTATTCATCTTTTTTTAATGTTGTATTTTGTTATTTTTTAATTAAATTATTTGCTAGATAATTTTTTTTACTTTTAGATTCAAAAGATTTTTAAAATATTATTATGTGCTAATTAAAGTCGAAACTAAGGAAAAATGGACGAGGAGAGGCTACAACCTCCTTTTAACCAATTAAATCACCACCCTCTCTCACTAAAATTCAATTGGCTGCCTCATACTTCCCATACAATAAATCAAATATACTTATAATTTTTAGTTAAAAAAATTTAAAATTTTATGCTTTTAAGCTAGGATCCAGGTGCTAATATCAAATTATTTTTTAAATTTATTTAATTTTAACAGTAGAAAATAGTTAATATCTAAATAATAATAATTAAATCTAAAAAATAAAAAATAATTTTTATCTAGAGCCACAAATACTCTTGAACCAGCCCTAGTGGTCACGCAAATTTTTATAAGTTGTCCAATTTTTTTTTAAAGATTTAGTGAAATCTTCTAAAAGATTTGGTAGGCTTGGACAAATGATTTGTGGACTAAATAAAACTTTAATTCTTAAATAAAATTAGTGATGATTTTCAACATTTTCGTGTAACAGTAGCATCCATAGAAGATTGCATGAGCCATAAGATCATTGTCTGCGAGTTCACGAGCTGTAGTATAAAAGCAAAATATAGAAATGTCACATGACGTAAACATCAGTGAACTGCACAATAGAGGGTAGTGTTCTCCTTTTAAATCGAACCCTAGACTCATTAGAGAGAAGTTATTACTTGACTACTCCCATTACTTTTAGAGTTTTTAATTCTTTATGTTGTTTCCTATCTTTCTTCTTACAAGACCAAATTTGCTGTTAAAGCTTGCAAATGTATCATAATTGGTTATCCTTTAGGATTGAAAGATTATAAAATATATGATCTTGATGATCATTGTATTATTGTTTCTAAAGATGTTCAATTTTGTGAAACTATTTTTCATTTTCGTAATTCTTCCTCATTACCTTTCTTTAGCACCTCCTTGATCTCTTGTTATTCCTGAATTTTCTTCCCATTCATTGCATTTAGGTTCTGCTACATCATTCATTCATATTTATTCTTCTTCCTTCCTCTTCCCTTGATCTTTCTTCCCGGCGTTCAAATATATAACTTTTACTATTTTTGTAGGTTAATGTACTAACTAGTTTTTTTTGGCAATAAGTTAAAATTTGAACCATAATTGTTCTTCTTTGTTTCATATATTTTCATCTTAATTAGTGTCAAGTAATTAGTTTTTTTGGTTAATAAGGAGGTCATATGACATAAATTTCAATGAACTGCATGCAAGGAGCAGTCCTCCCCTTTAAATCGACGACAGCAGGAATCAAACCATACACTTCAAGATGCCCTTTGAGAGGAGTTATCACTTGACTATTCCCTCACTGACATTAAGTAATTAGTTCTTAAGGGTTTAAGTTTTTATTTAGTTCAGGACTTATGACACTAGCAGCCCTGGGAGATATTGGGGAAGCATATTTATATGTTTTTGTACATGTACGTTGGCTTGATGTGATTGAGCCCCTATTCTGAAAGAGAGAACTGTTGGGTACAACATGTACATTAAAAATAAATTAGTAGAGTAAAATAATGGCACCAATAATTTAACGTGATTCACCCTTTGATTTGGGCCACGTCCACGGGACAAACTCCAAAAAATATTTCTTCCACTAATAAAATTAATAGGTATAAAGTAAGAGGCAATACAACAAATTAAGATAAACCCAAAATAGTAACACACAAGTGTTTCCCAAACTCATTATTTTATTACTCTCCTTTTAGAAAAAATTTTCAAATATTTTTCTAAAATAATTTCACTCTCACAAAGTCACTCTACTCATCAAAGGATTTGTTCTGCTTTGGATTGCTTCACTTTGGTGTGTCTAACCAAGGCAAGAGCACTGCCTGTTTATAGGCACAATTGCTCAACTTCATGTGGCCAAAATTGAAGCTCCCTTAAGTGGTTTTCTTGATGGCCACGTCAAAGACCACAAATTATGGCTGTATTTTTTTTAAATAATTAGTGGTGAGGCCTTCCATGTTGGAGGGTCCTCCCACTATAAATCTCCCCCACCCGACTACATGTAGGGCTCCATCAATCCTACGACTAGCCGACAGTATTCAAAATTCTATCTTGGTAGAATCTTTGTTAACATGTCTGACCTATTTTTCTCCGTATTCTGAAGATGTAGCAACTTCTTCTCTAACACATCCCTTATCCAGTGATACCTCACGTCAATATGCTTTGATTTCGAATGGAATGAAGCATTCTTCCCAAGATGAATAACACTCTGACTATCACACAATAACTGATATATGCCCTGCTGTAATCCAAGTTCTTTCAAGAACTTCTTCATTTATAGCAACTCTTTATAAGCTTCTATTGCTACTATAAACTCCACTTCAGTGGTGGATAGTGCAACACACTTCTATAACTTTGACTGCCATGACACAGCTCCCCCTGTAAAGGTAATCAGATAACCTAAAGTAGACTTTTTTTAGTCCACATTGCCAGCCATATCTGCATATGTGTATCCAACTAACACAAGTCTTGTATCTCCAAAATATAGACATATTTTAGAGGTACCTCGAAGATACTTGAAAATCCATTTCACTGCAGCCTAATGTTTCTTTCCTGGTTTTGAAAGGAATCTACTCACAACTCCAACTACGTGAGTGATATCTGGCCATGTGCACACCATGGAATACATCAAACTTCCAACTGCTGAATCATATGGAATTTTTTCCATCTCTTCCTTCTCTTTGTCTGTAAAAGGGCTCTGCATGGTACTCAGCTTAAAATGATTAGCAAAAGGACAATTAACCACTTTAGCCTTGTCTATATTGAATCTCTGAAGTACTTTCTCAATGTACTTCTCTTGTGACAACCACAATTTCTTGGTGGGCCTGCTTCTGATAATACTCATGCCAAGAATCTGCTTAGTTGGCCTCAAGTCTTTCATAGCAAAAGACTTACTCAACTATTTTTTCAAGTTGTCAATTCTGAAAATATTTTGGCCAACGATCAACATGTCATCCACATAAAGAAAAAGAATAATAAAATCATCATTTGAGAAGTTCTGCACAAAAATACAATGGTCTGAAGTAGTCTTCTTGTAGCCTTGCTCCCCCATAATAGACTCAAACTTCTTGTACTATTATTTTGCTGCCTATTTTAAGTCGTAGAGGCTTTTCTTCAATTTGCAGACATAATTATCTTTTCCTTTTTCTTTGAAACCCTTCGGTTGCTCTATGTATATCTCTTCTTCCAAATCGCCATGTAGGAAGGCAGTTTTAACATCCATTTGCTCAACCTCTAAGTCAAGGCTTGCTGCTAACCCCAACACAGTACAGATGGATGTCATTTTCACAACTGGTGAGAAAATCTCATCAAAGTCAACTACTTTTCTTTGGTTTTATCCTTTGACAACTAGTCTAGCTTTGTGCCGCGAACTGGAACTGTGTTCTTCATGCTTGATCATAAACACCCATGTATTTTTTAAGGCTCTTTTACCTTTTGGCAGTTTCACCAGTTCAAAAGTTTTATTATCATGCAAAGACTTCATCTCTTCTTGCATGACTTCAATCCATTTCTGCTTGGATTCGTCATCCATGGCTTCTTCATAACTCTCAAATTCTCCCCCTTCAGTAATAATCATATACTGGTCACGAGGATATCTGGAAGATGGCCATTTTGTTCTTTCACTTCTCCTTAAAAGAGGTGGTATTCCTCTTCTTTGTGGAACCAGAGAATCCACAGGTGTTGGTACTAGAAAATCATCATGATCAACATCATCATTCTCGTCTTTAGAACTAACTTCTATGGGAGCATCATCTTCATTAGTTAGATAAACCTGATCTTCATCTCCAACTTCTCTTAGCACCGGTGTTGGAGGAATTAATTCCAAATTTGATAAGTCACAATTGGAATCAGGAACATCCTTCTCCATCTTGTCAATATCTTTAATGGTATCATGCTCAATAAATACAACATCACGGCTCCTGACAAGTCTCTTCTTAACAGGATCATAAAATCTATAGCTAAATTGATCTTGCCCATAGCCAATAAAAATACACTGTCTTGTCTTGGCATCAAGTTTGGACCTCTCATCCTTAGGGATATAAACAAATTCTTTACAACCAAACACTCACAAATGATCATAGGAAACATCTTTTTTTTACCATACTTTATCTGGAACATCCATCTTGAGAGGGGTACGGGGTGAAAGATTCAACACATGTACAACTGTAAGTATAGCTTTACCCCAAAAAGTCTTAGGCAACTTTGCATGTGAGGAGTAGACATTTAACTCTCTCCATCAAAGTTCTGTTCATCCTCTTAGTTAAGCCATTCAACTACGATGCCTTTGGAGGCGTCATCTGATGTCAAATACCATGCTCTTTGCAGTAAGCATGAAACGGTCCAGTGTATTCTCCACCATTGTCCGTCCGGATACACTTCAACTTCTTCCTAGTTTGTCTCTCAACTGAGGCATGTAATTCTTTGAAGACATCTAGCACTTGATTCTTTGTCTTCAAAAGAAATATCCATGTCTTTCTTGAATGATCATTAATGAAAGTCACAAAATACTGAGCACCACTAAGTGACTTTGACATTGGTCCACACAAATCGGAATGAATCAGATCTAACATATTCTTCATTCTGGAAGGTGGGGAACTTTTGAAAGCAACTCTGTCTTACTTTCCTGCTAGACAGTCAGCACATTTCTCTAAATGTACCTCATCCATTCCAAGCAGTACTTTTTTTCTGGCTAGACTTGTCATTCCTTTTTTGCTTATGTAACCGAGTCCCTTATGCCATAATTCAATTGCACTGTCTTTTTCCATTACATTTACTGTGTCGGTGAAGAGCTTTGCCTACATACAAAGTTATATGTTTCTCACCTCTAGCTACCAATAAGGAGCCTTTTGTAAGTTTCCATTTGTCATAAATGAAGGAGCTGCAATATCCTTTATTTACAAGTTTACGAATAGAGATTAAATTTAGACTCATATCTGGAATATGCCTGACATCCTTCAGAACTAATCTGGTTTCATTCTCTGTTTCTAAGCAAACATCTCCTCTGCCAATAACTTTTGACAAGACTTCATTTCCCATTCCAACAACACCAAAATCTCCAAGTGTGTGTAATGAGAAGAATTCTCTATAGGATGTAGCATGAATGGTAGCACCACTATCGAGTACCCAACTGGACTCCTGAGATGCAAGATTAATAATATCTTCATCATAAACAATATTAAACTCGTCTATGATATTAGTTTGCTCATCAGCACTGTTGTCATCTTTCTTTACAGCTTTGCCTCTGTTCTTTTGTT
Organism: Mallotus repandus; assembly: GCA_949671775.1. Classification (NCBI taxonomy): domain Eukaryota; kingdom Viridiplantae; phylum Streptophyta; class Magnoliopsida; order Malpighiales; family Euphorbiaceae; genus Mallotus; species Mallotus repandus. The sequence continues at coordinate 8,161 of CATIWM010107109.1, read as the reverse complement.
CCTTCTTGAACTTTAGACATAACTTTTTGATGTGACCCTTCTTCTTACAATGATGGCAATCAACTATGACGTATTTGTTTGACTTCCCTCTGCTCTTGCCTCTAGGGTTCTATTCCCTAGATTGTCTCCTCCCTCTGAACTCTACTACCATAATATATGATTGTGATGAAGAAGATGAGGCATGTGATCTTCTTCTCATCTATTCATTCAAAATACTGCTTTTGACAAGCTCTATATTGACTATACCATTAGGGGCAGTGTTGGTGATGGAGATCTTCAAGGTCTTCCATGACTGTAGTAGAGAGGCTAATACCAATAGAGTAAATACTTCGTCATTCAGTTTTACTCCCATTCTTGATAGGTAGTCATGGATTGCTTCCATCTCATTTAAGTGGTCTGGTAAGGAAGGCCCTTCTTTATATTTTACTTACACCAATTTGGTCAAGTAAAATAATTTATTATTTCCCGTCTTTGAAGAATACAACATCTCCAGCTTATTTCAGAGAGACTGTGCATGAGTCTCATTATAGATGTGATTGTACACATTGTCTTTGACAAACTATCAAATAAAACTGCATACCTGCTCATGGTCAAACTCCCATTCCTCATCAATTTTACCTTCAGGTTTAACTGCGGTAAATATCGGCAAATGCATCTTCATCATAACTAGAAGATCTTTCATATTCTTACTCCAGATGTGGTAATTTGAGCCATTTAGGTAGATCATGCTGCTAATTTTTGCCTCCATTGTGGATCCCTTACAACTGACAATAAAACCTTTTATGATGTGGAAGATCAGTTAATACCGCAACCACAGAGTATATTAAGAATTTTACTGGGTAATAAATCTTTTCTAATGTGGAAGATCAGTCAATGTTGCAACCACAGAGCATACTAAGAATTTTATTGGGACCGACTCTAATACCAGTTGTTGGGCACAGCAGGTAAATTAAAAATAAATTAGCAGAGTAAAATAATGACACCGGTATTTTAACGTGGTTCACCCTTTAATTTGAGCTACGTCCACGGGACAAACTCCAAAAATATTTTTTCCATTAATAAAATTAATGGGTACAAAGTGAGAGGCAATACAACAAATTGAGATAAACCCAAAATAATAACACATAAGTGTTTCCCAAACTCACTATTTTGTCACTTCCCTTTTAGGAAAATTTCCCAAATATTTTTCTAAAATAATTTCACTCTCACAAACTCACTCTACTCATCAAAGGATTTGTACTACTTTGGATTGCTTTACTTTGGTGTGTTTAACCATGGCAAAAGCACTGTCTATTTATAGGCACGATTATTCAACTTCAAGTGGCCAAAATTGAAGCTCCCTTAAGTGGTATTCTTGATGGCCATGTCAAAGACCACAAATTATAACTGTATTTTTTTTTTTTTAAATAATTAGTGGTAAGGCCCTCCATGTTGGAGTGTCCTCCCACTACAATAACTGCCTTGCATAAATTCCAAAACATGAAACTTGCACTTTGGCAAAGATTTCTGGAAGCAGCTTCTTCTTCTTCTCTTTTTTTTTTTTTTTTTTTTGTTGCCTTTCGCCTAAACAGGCTTTTGAATTGCAAGTCATCAAATGATAGTCTATAGTATTTTGTTGTTCATGTAATATCTGATTTTTCTTTCAAGCCATAACCTTCATATATAAATATACATACTGTCTGGATGGAGAAGGCTTTAACTTTCTTGTTGACAAGTGAATTATGCTGATGCTAAGCAGATGTTAATATCAACCTAAAAAACTATTAACTGAGCATGAATATCCAGACTTATGAACATATTTCAAGGCTTCATGTATTGGTAAGGTGGGGGAATCATCTTTCTACCTTGACAACCTGTAAAGAGAAAGAGAAGATTGAGAAATTCAGAAACCTGGTGAACTGTTAATGGAAAATGAAGGCCCCAAAAGTAGTCAATGAGTGTTAACAAGATGCAAAATGTTTTACACATACCTTCAAAACCTCTTACTTCAAGCTCTCTCCATTCTTGTACCATTGCACAACAGCAACACATCAAATGAGTTAAGAAGTCATCACAAGAGCCTCCCTGTGAAAGAAGTCAGCTTAGATAAGCCTTACCATAGGTAGCTGCTTTTGGTACAACATTTTAAGGAACTTCAAATCTTTCATAACAGAGAAATAGTATACTTCTATGTTAAAAATTTGCCGAATTTTCCTCCTAATGCAACAAGTGTAACAGCAGCATCCACAGAAGATTGCATAAGCCATCAGATCATTGACTGCACGTTCACGAGCTGTGGTACAAAAGAAAAGTATTACAGAAGTTAGAGCTGCAAGAATTAACAGACAACTAGCAATTTCTGATAAATTTTGGTTGCTGTTTTTGTCAGAAAAACTTACATATCTCCCCTTTCGACACAGCATTGGCTATCCATGAAAATGTGCCACAAGGATAGATGCAGGTCTTCAAGCCTGTATCAGAAAACTTGACAGAAATTAGAATATAATAGCCTAAGATATACCAATCTATGCCTCAAATAATCAGAAAAATGAGTCCAAGGATTATAGAAACTCACTCAAACAAGGCTCCTCACAACAATCAAAAAGATCAACTTGCCACTCAGGCTGACTCTTATCATTAGGATTTAGGTCTCCATAGGTTGACTTCGCGTTGCTTATGTAGCTAAAAGCAGAAGTACCCAATTCATTCATTGATCCCACTTTCATAAACCATTAACAAAAAACATTCACCGTGATCTCAGAAAGAAACTTACCCTGACACTACGTAAGTTGGTTCATTAACAAGTAGTTTAGTAACCTTCTTCTCAGGAATTGCATTGACAACATTTTCTGTAACATCAATGAGATGTTCTATCACATGACACTGATCCGAATCATTAACTGTTCTTGATCTTTGCAGCTCAACATGAAGCTTTTCTTTCTCTTCCTGAAGAGCTTCCTGGAATTCCAAGTCAGGATATCGTCTAGACAATGACTTCTCCAATATGTTAGCATCTTTCTTTGTCCTGTCAGGTTTCAGGATCACATTTTGAGCTACTATATCCTCTTCTTCAAGGGTGTAGTCTCTCTGATCCTCTTCAATTGCCTGTAACCCATCCTTTATATTCTGCACATATGCCATTTTATAATATACTAATTGGTCTCTAACTAAATTCAACTCAATTTTTTTTTTTAGAAAATGTATTTGTTCATAGAAATTACAACTGATAAAAATTTATCAATTTATTTATAATTGTAATATCGCAATTGTAAATTCAATTTCTTTAAGATATTAACAATTGAATTTAAAATTTAATTTTTTTTTAAATCAACTTGTCTAAATATTATTGACTTGAAATTCAATTGAACTCCAGTTAAAATTTTTATTTTTTCCAGATGAAAATTAACCAGTTAATTTATTTTTTTTAAATTAAAGAGAGGGAATAAAATTTACACTCTTCTATTACTAATGTTTTAAAGGAAATTATAGCATTCAATACTCTAATGTTGGCTAGACTCTAGCTAAAATGTTAGCTGCTCTGGATTGTATCAAAAATCACACCGACACAAATAATTTCTCTAATCTATTATACAGTTGATGGGATATTTAAAAAATCATAGTCATTGAAGGTTTGAGGACCCACCTGACATTAACGTTCAACATTGTACTGAATTACAGCCAACAACTTTAAATTGAGCATTTAGTCAAGAAATCAAGCATTTATTGGAATCTGTTTTCAAGAAAAAAAAAATGCATTTCTTGGCAAAAACATTCAAATCAATTATCTCCTAGTGTCTAGTGCCCACAAATTTCTTTTAATACCAAATTTATTTTTTTCCTCAAATTATTTTTTTCAAAAATTCTCTACCAATCAAATTTATAATATATATTTATAAATATGTTATTAATTAAATATAAAATAATTAGAAAATATAATATAAATTTAATTATTGAATGTAATAATATTCAAAATATTGGTGCAATTTGAAACCAAAAATTAGTAAAACAAAAAAAAATTAGCTTTTATTTATTTATTTATTTTGCAAAAATGGTTCACAAACAAAAACAAAAGTGAAATTAAGATCAAGATTGAGTTGTGTATGTATATGGATGTATGTATACGTACCTGCATCCTGAACTCATGAACAAGAGAAATCAAGGGTACAAGCTTAAGATAGCGATCAATCTCAGCTTGAACTTGTCTAAACTGATAAACCACATTCCACCCTAAAGCAAGCATGTAAAGGTAACTCTTATCCTTGCAACTCTCAACCAAATCAAGGGCTTTTGTTAAAGCCTGTTCCATACCTTCCAATGGTTCTTTTGTAGCAGGCAAGTCCATAAGGTTGGTGGATTTTAACTTCTCTAGCAAGTTACCTATCAACTTCACATGCTCAGCAAGCTGCTCGCAGTTTCTCTTGTGAGTAGTGGCGTTTGTTGCTGCTGATACGATCATGTTTGCCAGGCCTAAGGCATCCACTCCTGCTACTTGTGCAATGCTTGCCATGTTTGGTGTGCAAGTGTGAACGAGTAGAAAGTGTTGGAATTCGGAAGTTCAAATAGGGAAAAGATTATACAGAGTCTTGGTGGGTCTTCGATTTCCTTTTTATTATACTTTTATATACATACATAATATAAATTTAAAGAGCAAGAAGGATCTCGAACAGGAAAAATATTCATATATAATAGCAAAAATTTGTGTTTAAAATCTCATTAATTAGATTAAATTTTTTTTAACCAGTATTAGCTACAAAGTACAAATAAAGATTACTCTTATAATCAATATAGTATATGGAAACAATTTATAATTACATTAGGTGATAACTCCTCCTCAAGGAAATCTAAAGTGTATAATTCGATTTTTATTGTGAAAAAAAATATTTCTATTGTACATCAAAATTTAAGTTATATGACATTTATTGAAAAAAAAATTTCAAACTCAAATTTGCATAAGTTTATAAAGAGAGTTACTTGATTTTCTTTAATTATTTTGTTTGCATAATGCTTTTAGTTCCTTTTGCTACTTTAGTAAGTTTTGTTAGATTACATGCTTGTCCCTTTCTTGCTTGGTAAAGTATGTGTGGTATGATGAACATGTGGTATACAGTTTTAGATTAATGTATAAGGAATGCTAACCCTTTAAAGTAGGATATGCAAAAGATTGACCAATATATATATATACATATGCAAAAGCAATGCTCTCTACTTTTGAAGAAGTTGTGTTGATGAGATCAAAATGTGTATACTTAATTAACAAGGATATGCATGGTTATTTGTTCTAAAAGCTTAGTTTTATTTTCTATATATTAGCTTCATTGATATAAATTTCCAAAGAAAAATAGTATTTTCACTAACATAAGCTCAATATTTTTTTTTGGGTTCAAACCCTCAAGAGTGACAGCCTTACCACCCACACCTCTTATTAATACTTATTAGTTGTTGGAAGACATTTATCATTTTTATGGTCCTACTCAAGTTAAACTGAATTAGTCAAAATTCATTAGTCTCTAGATACCCGTGATTCAGAAAAAAAAAATACTTATATTAATTAATTGGTACCTTTCAATGAATTTTAACTCAATAACAAAATTAACTTTAATTTTTTTTACTTGAAAAGGAATTTTTGTTATTTTAGCACTCAATTTTTGACAAATTAACTTTAAAGTTATGAAACTATAACATATTGAACATAATAATGATAAGAAAAATGTATGAAATTGGATATAATTTTCCTATCAAATTATTAATTAAAAGTATATAATAAAGGTGTCATGGACCAATATCCATATGAACTTGCTTTGCATCTTAATTATTTTATTCTTGCGTGTCTGAACTACGATCAGCAAGTGGCACAACTTATTTCTTTTTTTCCTTTAATTTTTCCATAAAATTTTACTTGTAAAAAAAATTAATTCAGCGAATAATTGTCGTCTAAAATTTTTATTATGGAATTATAGATTTTACTCAGTTGCTGAAGCTCAAACAGCCCGTCTAGCTCAGTCGGTAGAGCGCAAGGCTCTTAACCTTGTGGTCGTGGGTTCGAGCCCCACGGTGGGCGCAATTGTGTGTCTCTTTTTTGTCCGCAGAAGTGAGCTCGATAGGCATTGCCTGCGCAGATTCGAAGCGGCTGTCGACGTTCGTTACACCTTCTTCAAGTTTATCATTTTCTCTTACATTTTTATCTCCAATATTTCTTACCTTTTTTTAGCAGATTAGTCCTTCAAGTGGCAGCTACTTGCACCCCCGGCTCCAGGCATAGGCCATTAAGGCCTATGTCTAGGGCCCAAAAAAATAGAGCTCCATATATTTATATATATGAAATTTTAAATTGCTAGTTTTATAGATTTTTATTAAAAAACATAAATAATTTTTTATTCTATTTTATTTTTTAGAAAATTAATCATTTTATTTTTTTGCAAAATAAATTTTATTTTACAAATAATTATTGTTAAATGTATGAAATAAAATTTATTTAATGGTGATGAAAAGAAAATATAAATAAAGCAATAAAATGACAATTTTAGTAGAAAATGTGTTTTTTTAACATGATTTTATTAATTATGTTCATTAACTTTAAATAGTTCTTAATTAATTTTGTAAAATTATAAACATTATACATTTAATTTTTTTCTCTCTTATTTTTTCTTAGTTGTATCTCCCTTTTTTTTAATTTTTTTAAGAACAAATTATTTGTTAGATAATTTTTTTTACATCTTTTAAGTTCCAATAAAAAACATTCATAATACTAAATTATTATCCAAAAATTTAGTATCCATAATACTAAAATAAAAAACTTTCACAAAAATTTATTATCCATAATAATAAATTATTTTCTAATTTTTTTGATTTTAATAGTTTTTTATTTTAAAAATAATTAATATTTAAATTAATGACTTAATATTTTAAAAAGAAAAAAAAAATTCCTAGGGCTACAAGTAACCTTTAGCCGGCCCTGGCTAGCTGGTTAAATGGAGTTGCAGATTGGCTATCTAATGAAGCATTGTCAAAAAAACCAAGAGGTCTTCATGAGTTAACCAGTCCTCTTCCTTTTCCTCCGGTTCAGATGCTTTTGCATGATGATGTTATGGGTGTTTCATGGCATAGGGATATAGTAGTTTAATTTCTTTGTATGGTCCTTTGCTGTGTCTTTTTGAGTTTTTGTTTTCCTGGGTGTTTGTCCTCCTCTACAGTTAAAAAAATTTTAAAAAGAAAAACACAAAATCTGAATCATAGTAATTATAATGACAATTATTATTTTTCAAGAAATTTAAATTACTAATTGGCAAAAAAAATAAAATCTTTTTAGGACATTATGAGATTAAAAATTAGAACTCATCTCTCACTATATGAAAACATATATTCAGTTATGATATATAGTGATAGAAATAATTTATATATATATATATATATATGAATCAAATATACTCAAAGAAGAATTAGACAATATGCACGTCAAAATAGATAAACATAAAGTCTAAATTATAATAACTAGTCGTATATTCACTCGTTGCGTCGATTATTTAGTAATAAATTATTTATTTATATTTTTATATATTTTATTAGTAAAAAATTTAAACTATAGGATATATATAAAATAATGAAGTTTACATAGAGTGTTTATATAGATTGAAAAATAGTATAATAAAATTTTTAGCATAAATAAATAGTATAATAAATAGTACAAATGTTTACTCTAAGATTTAATGATGTTACACATAAAGTTTAGAAGTGAATATTGAAATATAAGATTAGTTATAATAAAATTACTTATCAATTTAATTTGTGTTACCATAATTTTTTAGTTATAATAAAATTAGTTTTTAAAATTATTAGATTAGTATTAGAGTATATACAACTGTATTTTAGTTGAAAAAAGTAAATAATTATTATATTATTAAACTTATAAATTTTTATAAAAATAAAATTTTTAAAGGTTTGAAAAAAATATTTGAGTGATTTAAAGTAAAAATTATGTAGTATATAAATATTTTTAGAATTTGAGTAGTATTGAGATATGTATAATAGTGTTTTAGTTAAGAAATAATACTAAATAAATATATGGTGAATATTTTATTTTTAATAGAAATTAGAATTATATTTTAATTAATTTAATTTTTATTATTAGAGATAAAATAAAAGTTAACCTAATTAAAATAAAAAACAGACTATTTATCAAATTTAA
>CATIWM010107096.1:0-12049 GCA_949671775.1 Mallotus repandus | reverse complement strand
TATATATTCCTCTTCTAAATCTCAATTGCTCCTCAAACTTTCTTCCTTCCTTTTCTTTAACCATATCTTCCTAATTTCTTCAAATTTATTCATACCAAGAAATTTAATTCCCAATGCTTCCTTATCTTGTATCTTAGTATCTCTATAATTATAATCATGCTTAATTATAATGCTCTTGAGGGTATGGATGTTGCATTTCTTCTGGCATCTTATCCTTTACAACAAAAGTAGGGCATCGGTTGAGCAAGTGAACAGTCCACTTGACAACTTCCGGCTAGAATTCTTTAAGGATAAGGTTCTCCATCAACATGCATCATACCATGTTCATAATCATTCGATTCTTTCGCTCTGCAACCCTATTTTGTTGTGGGGTATAGGTTGTGGTGAGCTGTCTAGTAATGCCATTTGAGCTACAATATTCATTAAATTTTAAAGAGGTAAACTCTCCTCCTCGGTCAGTTCAAAAACAACATATAACATTTCTAGTTTCTTTTTCCACCAAACTTTAAATTTTTGAACATAGTAAGTGCTTCTAACTTGAGATTCAAAAAATAAGTCCACTTGACCCATCAGTAATAGTTCTTGATCTTCATCTATGCATGATTGTTGTAACTTGAGTCCAGAAACCACATCTCTCCCTTCTGAGAATCGTGAAAATCCACTTGAGCCATCAACAACAATAATTCTTTATCTTCATCTACCTCTACATAATAAGTTCATTTTTCCCAACTAGGACACTCATATTGAAAGTGTCCTAGTTTGTGGCACTTGTAGCACTTCATAAGCTTTATGAAATCCCTACTTTCCTTTGCCTCTTCCATGACCTTGAGATGCACCTCGACCACCTTTGCCTCTCCCTCCTCCTTCATATAAGACATTCAACGCTTGTGCATCGCCTCTATTGTGATTGTTCATTCTTTGTTCATTCTTTGTTCATGAACAAGTAAGCTATTTTGAAGCTCATATATGGTAAGTTGGCTCAAATAATTTGACTCTTCCACCGAACATACCACATAATCAAATTTGGCAGTCATTGATCTTAAAATTTTCTCAATGATTATAACCTGCTCTATCTTTTCTCCATGAACTTTCATCTTATTCATAATAGTCAGTGTCAGAGAAAAATACTCGTCCACCTTCTCCCCTTCTTTCATTTGTAGTACTTTAAATTCTTTTCTCAAAGCTTGCAATTGAGCCCTCTTAACTCGTGTTGCCCCCTGGCACTTCTGCTTTATAGAGTCTCATATGCTCTTGGAACTTCCCTTATCAAGAATTGTCTCCATGATAGTGCGATCAATGGCCTGAAAAAGGTAATTTTTCACCTTTAGGTCCTTAAGGCGTAGCGCCTCTATTGTTTCCTTTTGTGCCTCTATTGGTTCCTTTTGTGCATCTATTGGTGCAGCTCCATCTTCTATTATGGGAACTCTTGTCTTTATCAAGTGCCAATAATCTTTGGATCGAAAAAGATTCTCCACGTGCATAACCCAATGATCGTAGTGACCATCAAACTGAGGAATAGCAGCTTGAACATACTTAATTGTTGCCATCTCTAACTTTTTTGTTCCCATTTCAAACTTTTTTGTTCCCATTTCAAACTTCTCCCTCTCTCCTTTTTTTTATCCTTACAAAGTGTTTCACTCTTTCTCTCTTTTTAGGATACTGCAATTCCTAACTTCTCTCAATCAGGCCCTGTGCGGAGCTCTGATACCACTTTGTTGTACTCTCAAGCTTCAAACAAATAATATAAATAAACTGAAAGTTCTTATTATTCAATGAAAAAAGCCCGAAAAGCACCATGTTCACTTAAAGTTGCCTTGCTCTTTTTGGGATCTAGCCCACCTAGAAGATTATAGATTGTTGAAAAGGTGATAGATGCAATGATTTTAGATACCACCAAGTTATATTTGCTCCTTTCCTGTATACTTCTAAATTTTTCATTTTCTCTTCCTGCGACATTCTGTGATTGCCTCTTTGATTTGTGTGGTTGATTTTGTACATGCGATTTAGTAGCTTCTTCTTTTTTATTTTTTTTGATAGCCACATGTTGCAAACTTTTTACAGCTCCATTTGCTTTTAGTCTTCACATAATTTCAGTCTGCATAAATAAATTTTATATTAATTTTTAACATTAATCTTTTTTGGTATAAACAGTCATAAGTTTGAATTCATTTAAGTTAAAGTTACGGATTTGAATCTTATATTTAGAAAAATAGATGCAGGGTATAGTGTCCATTCGATTCGATGTAAATTAGTTGGTAGCCTTGTGGCTACTGGTTACCCAATAATAATTAAAAAAATATTCAAATTTTAAAATTATATATTGTTGAAGAGTGCATAGATTTGCGAAAGCATACCTTTCTAGGATTTTCAAGAAGTGTACTTGATTGGATAATATCAAGGGTTTTCAAGCCTGCATTATTCACCAAGATTTTACTAACTCTTGCATCAACTGCTAGCATGGATAATATATTAACATGTCTTGCAAATGCAGCCAAGTGTAAATGCGTGTTTCCATTTTGGTCTTTGGCATTGATAAGATGGTGCTGCAATTGTGGTGCCCTTTGAAGAGTCCTGACAATATTACTTATTCCCTTCCCTACAACAATATGAAGAGTTGTGCGGCCTTTATTGTCCAATAACGCCAAAGTGTCTGGACATGTATCGCAAGGACTTGAACAATTTTGCTATGGCAATTTCTTGCTGAAATGTGCATAGCAGATTTGCCTTTGTTGGTTTTGATAGGAGCAAGGTCGACGTTAGGAGCACTCGGAAAACCTCAATATGCCCAACTTGTGCAGCATAATGCAAAGGAATCCATCCATCAGTATCAGTTTGTAAAATTGTAGACGGATCAGTGATTCGCACAGTATTCATGAAATCTAAGAGGATATCAAAAATCAATTTTGTGACAATGTAACTGAAAACTAGTAGAATATTGGGACATGACCAAGAAATATTTACCTTTCCCAATGTACTCTATCCTGTAACTGAAAAATGGTTGAAATTTGAAACCACACTTGTGAAGAAAGAGGCAAGCAGCAATAACGTTGATGGCCATATTTTTCACATTAAAAGAGATGACGTCCTACAACACATATATGTCCTTGAGGATATTTAGACAGAGATTTTCTGACATGAATTTGGGATCAAAATGCAATAAGATGAACTAAGCGTGAGGTTAAATACTATGGTGGTCTCTTAAACTTACACTAATAGCATTTTAAATACTAAACTTCAATGTATTTCTTTGTGATACTAAACTTCAATGTATTTCTTTGTGATAACTTAACTTTAATTTTATTTCAGAAAAGGTACTACTAAAAATTTTTAATCCTCCCAATTTTTGTTTTAAACCTTTTTAACCCTTTTATCTTTTATCTTTTCAAGTTAGTCTTAAAATTACAAAGAATTTAGAAAAATATCTTCATCAAGTGCTAAGTAGACTTACACTAATTGGTATCAGAGCCTTGGAAATGGATAAAGAAAATAGTTTTTTCTTTTTAAAATCGTTGTAATTTTAGGACTAAATTGAAAGATAAAAGATGAAGGGATTAAAGAGATTATAAGAAAAATAAGAGAACTATACATTTTTGGCAATATCCTTTTTGAAACAAAATTAAAGTTAGGTTTTGATAGTATCATTTTTGAAACAAATTAAAGTTAGGCTATTAAAAAAAATTAAAATTTAGTAACCAAATTGCAATTAGTGCAAAATTTGTGACCACCATAATATTTCACCCGCTAAATATGCTTACAAGTGGGAAGTTATAATACTGTATAGTCTGTATTAGTGTTAAAAGTTCTATTTAAGATCAAGAAAAGTTCTTGCTTACTCCGGAATCATAACCATATTACGTACTTATTTTTTAAATATATATAAAACATTTAAGGGTCAATAGTAGTTTTAGCCTTAAAATGCGTACAGCCAAAAATAGTTGGCAAATCCGTAAACTTATACTTGCTGGTTTCTACAATGTACAAAAGCAGACTTGAAAAGAAACAAAAAATAAAACCGTTCATCAATACATCCCTAGAGCTTTGTTCCATTTTGTATCCATCTAACTAAAACTTTACAGTATTCAGAATTGATGTGACTATCGAATACTGTAAATATTAACTTTTTAACATATATATATACGTATTACATTTTTATTAATTGAATGTAAAATATCTAAAATATGCATGATAAATCTAATAATTGGGTGCAATATATATCTGATTTAAACTTCAAAATGGTTCTTTATGACCACAAAATTCTAGTAATAACATAAAAAAAAATTGCTAAAAGCTCTAAAAATTGTGCATTTTTTTATTAACTATAAGAATAAACAATACTAATTGCAATTGCACTGATTTCAATCTATATAATTAACTCAAGGAAGGAGGGGAGGGGGAAAAAGTTTAGAACATTTACGTTTTTCTGCTCGGATGATCGCCACATGCAACACGTTCATGTTATTTCTTCCTTTATAAGAGTCAGGATCATTATTAGCTGCGATAATTTTACGAGCAATTTTGTAAAATTGTAAATCCACCGCCAGGAAGAGAGGGGAGTCTCCTGCATTATTTATAGCTAGAGCAAGATGTGGGTCAGCAAGTATCAGTAAATTCACAACCTTCAAATGCCCATTTCGAACAGCATCATGCAGAGCCGTGTCATCGTTATGATTCCGCAAGTTCAACAAAGTGTTCCTCGTTTCAACTTCTAGAGCACTTGCTTTATCAAGTAGAAACTGAACCATGGCTTGACTCCCTTTTCTTGCTGCAACATGGAGCGGTGAGTCACCATTTGAGTTTATCTTATGCAGAAGCAATCGACATAGGTCGATGATGCTGTTTGCAATGTCCCGCTTTGCAAAATTTACTGCGACATGAAGAGCAGTATCTTCTTCGTCAGCCGTTACCTTGAGCAATTCAGCATATTCTAGATTCTGAAAATAGCCGAGATTTCCATCTCTTATGGCCTGATATAGTACCGGATTCATCAATTCACCACAAGGTATATCTATATCGATCAGGGAAAATGCCAACAAAAATAAAATATGCCAATAACAAAAAATAAACCAAAATAAAATATGGGAAAATGCTCAACATAACTATAAAATGTTTTATATGCACAAAGGAGATTAGGAAATTGTACGGGAAATGCCACCGACACAGACAAGACGCGGACTTCGAAAATTTTCCTACATTTCAAAAACATCATTAAAAATCTGGAACAAAAAAAAAAAAACACTATTAAACGTCAATATTGGTGGCTTGCCACACCAAAGCCTTTTTTCCTTCACGGACTTTTGAAGATTGGTGAATATGAGCGCTGGCATGCATTTTTTTTTTTTTTTGGTGACAAAAAATAGGCTTTTAGCCTGGAAACTTTCAACGAGATTATTATGGGGTAACAGGCCCGACCCCTTGTATGCATCTTCTTTGATATTTCAGAGCAAGTTCCTCGATTAAACTGCATCGAGCTGATCTCAAGTCCAAGGTCTTTTCCATCTTCTTTGATATTCCAGAGCAAGTTACTTGATCAACCTACATTCAGCTGACGATGTGGATCAGATGGCTTTAGAGTTTTTTGGCGAATTTGATTGAAAGAAGTGTGCATTGGTGCTTCGACATGCTCTAACTTTTAGCTCCAGATGTACCACAAAACTCATAATATATCAAAATAAAGTTAATTCATAGACTTATATTCTTATAGTTAAATATTATCAAACCGATATTTTTAAAATAATATGTAAAATTACTGAATAAAAATTATAGTCTAAAAAAATAAAGTCGCATAAATTTTAAGTGATCGATAGTATTATCAAAGACAATTTTATATATAATTTTAAATAATTTTTTATTTATTATATTATATAATATACAGTATCGTAGTTAATAGCAACTCTTTTTAAAAAAAATAAAATATTTAGAACATATTTATTTATCAAACCATAGAAGGTAATATATTTAATCAGTGTGAATAAATTATTAAACTTGCATTTTTTAAAAATTTTAATTAAATAAATATAAAAATAATTTAAAATTAAATGAAAATAGTTAGAGGTCAAATATCTCTTTAGATCAAGGCAACACATCAAATACAATAAATATCTAATATTGATGCATATCTAATAAATAAATATATATATATATATATATATATATCCACTTACACATATGTAAAATTGATATTTTTTACACAAAATTTTAACTATTGATTATAATACATCTAATGATCGAAAAATCTAGTAACTTTTATTAAAATTACCTTATTAAAAATCTACATCCTTTGCTCCATTAATTGTTTCTTTCCTATATAATATAAGTATACAACATAAATAAATTGAAACTAATGATGTATGCATATATAAAGATATAAAAATGTTTTCGTTCAAAAAAAAGATTTAAATATTTATAGGAAATAAAAAAATTGAAAAATAAAAAAATAGAAGCAGTTGTAATTTTATTTTTTAATGAAACAAACAGACTTGTAATTGATTCCATCAAATATATATTATTTATTTAAATGAAATATCCATCATTACCACTAATTAATTATCTTTTTTAATACAACCCACTAATTAATATCTAAAGATAAATTTAAATAAATATGACATCAATTTAAAGTTAACACATGTTTACTAATTTAAAGTTAAAACATCAACTGTTTAATCACAATTGTTGAAAATATTGCATCAATAGATAGGGTGACTTGTTTGGATGTTGCCTACTCATGGTGTGAGGAGCAAAAATTTTGTTGAGAAGAAAGATAGGGAGAATATAATTTCACAACCTACACAAAGACGGTCTCTTTTTATATTTATTAGATCTTGTTCTGTCTTTGGCATAAAAAAAAATCAAGAAGCAGGTGGTTTGACTAACATACAGGGCCGTTTAATCCCAATAAAGAGCCTATCGAAAGACCTTTTTTTTTAATAGTTCTATTTTGGACTGATTTCGATATGATTCCAAAATATTAATAATATATGTAATAAAAAAATATCACAATGTTGAAAAACTTTATCAGTTTTTTTTAAAAGGGCAGCTATTTTTTGCCTATTATAAAAAAATAAAAAATACATATTTAATTTAATAATTATTTTGTCAAACTTTATAATCACAGTATTATAGCATTTTATTTTTAGTTAATGACACCTAAAAATATTCAGAATTTGTGTTAATTTTCTTTTTGTAAACCATAATGTGTTAATAAAAGTGTTTTAGATAGGAAATAAATAATTAATGGAAAGTACTGTTTTGAATAGGAAACAAACAATTAATGGAAAAAATATTTTTTTTTTAACAATTGGAAGGTCAAGGGGGAATGGGGATCAAACCCATAACCTCACCTTATAATATCTATCATCTGAGCCATTAGACTACAAAAGGAGGACATAATGGAAAAAAGAATTAAGGTATCGTTTAATAATGGTTAATTAGATTTTTTAACCATTAGATGTGTTCTAATCAATGGTTGAGATTTTATATAAAACATGTTAGTTTTACACAAGTGTAGGTGGATCTCCACTCATATATATATATATATTTTTTTTTTTTTTTTTTTTTTCTTCTTTCAGCACTTATTTTTCATACATAACAATTAAACTTGAAATTTTGCTTAATAAAATTCAAGCTTATAATTATTATGATTTGTAAGGTTGGTACAAACATTTTGAATTTCATATAGTAGGAGGAGCCCCAATATCATATAAGGATTATATTGTGATCCGTCACACAATAAAAAATTTTGTTTTAAATTATATCTATAAGTTGAACAATATCACCATGGCCTCTTTTTGCTGAAATGTGTATGGCAGATTTGCCTTTTTTACTTTTCACAAGAGCAAGAGAGACATCATAAAGTAAGAGCACTTGGAAAACTTCAATATGCCAAATTTCTGCAGCATTGTGCAGAGGAATCAATCCACCAATATCAGGTTGAGAAGCACTGATCAGAGTTTCGCACAGTATCCATGAGATCGAGCAGAATACGAACCAAAAATGAACTTTGTGTGAATACTCTCTATGCTGTAACAAAAAACTGGTTGAATGTAGTAACAAGACCAAGAGGCCGAAAACTGTAAATTTGGAGTGAGAAGCATTTACCTTCCCAATGTACTGTATCGTGTCACTGAAAACTGGTCGAAATTGGTAGCCACAATTGTGAAGAAAGAGGCAAGCAACAATAAAATTGTTGGCCATATTTTTCATATTAAATAAAAGTTATACTAAATAATAATAAAAGAACGATTAATAACAACAAAATTAAGATCTTTAATAAATATTAGTTCTCATTTAACCAAACTTACTCAACTCATCGTGGTTTTATTTGGTTATCTAACCAAACTAGAACTATTATTACTATTGATCAGGAAGGCCATTTTTTGTTATTTTCGATGGAAAATGAATTTTTTATTTTTCATTTTTTATGATAATGTTACTCTTTTTTGAATGAGAAAATTTATAGTTGACAAAAAGAAATACTTTTAGATTTATAGATCTGTAGCTTAGTATATTTGTTATCTAGAAGAATTTTTTTTCTTTTTCAAATTGAAATGAGCATTCTTAAAGCAAGGATATTTATGGATAACGAAAGAAATTTGATGAAGCCTCCCACCCATGATTCTTATTTTCTTAAAAAACTTCACAATGTATTGATATGTGCTTGAAATTTGATTTTTAGTATTGGCTATGTAATAATAGTCTAACATATTTACCAGTATAAATTTTTGTTTCTATAGTTTAGTTTTTCTATGGTCTCCTTTTTATGTTAGAATTTTATTTAATCTAATCATTTTCTGCGGTATATTTTTTGGCTTCAAGCTTTAATAGATACTAAGATCAAGAATGCATATATGTGCTTTTGTCATGAATAATCTATTAATGTTTTTACAGGAGTTAGAAAAAAGTACTGTGTCAAGGCTTTATTTCAGGCTACAATTGTGGAGAAATTGGAGGCATTCACAGTGGCGCATTTAGTGGGACTAGGGATGGAAACCGTAAAATGAATCCGGATGGCGAAGGGGGACATCAACGTTGTAACCAACTGCACTCACATGATTATGGCCCCTCTACTGTACTTGCAACCGAACAGCAGGTGCTTTCAATTCTGGACTCAAAACGAAGACGAATTAGAGAGGGACTTGTTGAGTTGCAATTGTTATGCCATGGACCCTGTCCATATTCACACATGTGAACTGAAGAAAAACAGGTCTCTTTTATGTTTTGACTTATCATTTATCTTTATTTTATCATCATTGTTGCATGGAAAATGCTGTTAAAATTTAAATGCGAGTTTGTCATCCAATATACTGGTTTATTCCCCGTGTGTTTGACAAAAGAAAACCTGCAATAAAGGAACATCATGCAGATATGCTTAATGGTCATTTACTATGGCATCTAATTCCCAGAATTCAAAATTATTCATAATGAGTGTCTGAATAAAAGGAAAGCATCAATTTCTAAAATGCAAGCTGTGGTTCAAGTGGTGAATTAAATAAAAACTCAACTGTGTATGATATTTTTGCCCCAACACTAAAATTATCATGAAGAAATCTGGTTGGAGAATAATTTAATTTTTTATTCATGATTTTAGTCAAAATAAAATTTTTATTCATTAAATAATTATTTAATTTTTTATTTTTTAATTATAATAGATAGAGCTTTTCTTATATTTTTATTTTAGTTTAATATTGTAGGTCTTTTACTTAAATAATATAGATTTATAAAATAAAATATGTAGGTTCATTAGATAGAAAAACTAAACAAATGAATTTGACAACCAATATATTAAAATTATTATAAACCTCCAATCAATAACAAATGAACTTTTATATTACAGCTAATGAACTTGAAGTTATAACTAACACAAATACACATAAGACATTAAAAATAATGGAAGTTCATTACTTAACTAGTAGAGGTTAATTATATTTACACTTCATGTTCATTAATATTTGTCTACATGTTCATGAACATTATATAAAATTATAATAAATCTTCAATTTATAACAAATGAATTTCTACGTTACAACTAATGGACTTATATGCACAATCTAATGAATCTGCATTTATAACTAATAAAAACAAACAAACACACATAAAACTGAGAAAAAAAAAATCAATTTCTTAACATGCAAACTATACATAACACAATGATCAATTTCCTAAAAAGAATCAATTTCTTAGACGACGCCACTTCTCTTCTCTTTTGATCTCCTTGTTCTAAATATATATACAAAGAATCCATCCACTACATTCCGTAGCTATCACTTGAGACAAACAACATTAATCTCTAACAAGGCCTTGGATAGATGGTCCTTGCTCAACCGCCTTAAGAGGGCATTAAAGAACGTTATGCTTTTGCTAAATCTTGATATCAATCATTTACAATTGGTGGCTTCAATAATGGAAACCAGGATTAAGGGTTTGGTAGTGGATGATACAACAAGTTCTTCTCCAACGTTGGAGCTGGGTATAACTGCAAGCTATGAGATCTAAAGAAAAATTTGTATTTTTTAGTCAACATGTGTGATGGACCCTAGTCAATATGAACTAAGGGTCCATAATATAATTTGCCGTTGAATTGGGCCCCGAAGAGCAATTGGGCTTACACATTCCACATGATTCTGATTCTATGCATATGGATCTCTCTTCAACAAACGGACGAGAGGTGGGCCTAGATCTCCATGAGTACCTTAGCCTGGAATTATCGTGTCCTTGTCCCTAGAATTAGGCCTAATATTATATTTTTAAGGGGTTTTCCATAAATACCCCAAAACAAAGGCAAAACAACAAAAATACTCAAAATTTTCTAAATTTACGCGCGTACTCCCTTCTCCATTTTTAATTACGCGCCTACCCCACTCCTCTCTTAGCTCAAAAACATGCTTTCATCTCCTCCCTCAGCTAAAAAACACGATTCCATCTCCTCCCTCAGCTAAAAAACACGATTCCATCTCCTCCCTCAGCTGCAAACACGAAATTTCAATTGTAAAACCTCTCTTTCAGCTCAAAAATACTTCTCTCACTTGCAATCACTCCACAACAAATCAAAACCGATTTCTTTCTCCAAAAACAAAGATATCATTGTACAAAAATCTACAAAAGAAACTCAACTCCGCCTCCCTCACATCAACCGTCATTATCAATATCTTATTCAAACTCAAAAAAACATAACCAGGATTTAAAAAAAAAAGAATCAAAAACAAGATTTCAACAACCAAGAAAAGAAGAAGAAATTCAACAACAATAAAAAAATCAAAGGTAAACATAATCAAAAAATCAAAGGTAAACATTCTCATTCAGATTCATTATTTTATACAATCATTGAATGCATGCAAACCAAGATCTATTCTAAAATTAATCTATTTAAAAAGTATTAAACCCAAATATATTCTTAAACCCACCCAGATCTTCATTTTCATCAATTTTTTTAACAATTAATTGATATTGAAGATAATGTATGACATAAACGATGTATGAACCTTGATTTCTTCCAACAAAAAAAAACCTGTATTGATTTATTATTTCAATTTAGAATGCTTTCAGCTTACTTTTATTTCTAACACAATTCAATCAAATTTGAGTCAAGTTCATTGGAAGATGGAAAAATAATGTATGTGCAGAGACAAATATTTCAAAACACTTTTCATACATGCTTGCTTGATTTTAGAATCCTTTTTGTTTACGTTTGGTTTCTGAAATAATTCAAGTACATATGTTTGAAGTGCTTTGGAAAATCAAGAAATAATGTATATGTCTGCTTTATTTTAGAATCCTTTCTGTTTACGTTTGGTTTGTGAAACAATTCAGGGACATCTGTTTGAAGTTCTTTAAAAAATCAAGAAATAATGTATATGGTTGCTTCATTTTAGAATCTTTTTGTTCACGTTTGGTTTCTAAAAACATTTAAAGGACATCTATTTCGAGTTCTTTGGAAAATCCCAAAATAATATATATACCTGCTTGATTTTAGAATCTTTTCTGTTTACATTGGGTTTTTGGTACATATTTCACTTACAGGAAATGCAGGAACTGCTTGTTTTCATTCACTACAATG
>CATIWM010107076.1:0-10510 GCA_949671775.1 Mallotus repandus | reverse complement strand
TTTATTATATAGTGTTAACTCGTAAACTGGCTCGAATAGTAGTTTAATGCACTACTATTTTGATATGAAATATATAGTATATATTTTTTAGCTTATAATAAATATAAATTTTTATTTTTATTATAAAATATTCAATTAATATAATAAATATAATTTTTTATTTTTATTATAAAATATATTAAATATAAATGCATATATTTTATATCAAAATAGTAGTGCATTAAACTACTGATTGAGCTAGTTTATGAGTTAACAATATATAATAAAATTTAAATTATTTTTATTGAATTGAATATTAATTTAAATTATGAAGATTTCATTTTATTAAAAAATTAAATTATAATTATAATTGAATATTTTATAATAAAAATAAAAATTTATATTTATTATAAGCTAAAAAATATATACTGCATATTTCATATCAAAATAGTAGTGCATTATACTACTATTCGAGACAGTTTACGCGTTAACAATATATAATAAATTTTAAATGTTTTTTATTGAACTAAATATTAATTTAAATTATAAACATTTCATTTTATTTAAAAATCGAGATACACATTAAAAACACACAATTTCACTTAAAAACTATAAAGTTTGAAATTTTATCATTAGAAAATAAAAACCAATTAAACAAACAAAAATCAACTAAAAAATCAGAAATTTTCATTCATGGTAACTTTTAGTAATGGTCGCATTATACTGACGTGTCAGGCTTGCAAATGCCATGTCAGCACCATGTGGCGCCATATCAGCGCAGTATGACATGTGACACCATGTCAGATGCCATGTGGCGTGCCATGTGGTCATCTTTGGCCGGAAATCGGATTTAAGCACTTTAGTGGTAATAAAATGAAAAGTTAGAGAGTTTTATGTTACATTTTAACGGTTGGATACTTTAGTAGTATTTAATTAATAAATTGGGTACCATCAGTGCAAATAACCCATCAAAGCGGCCATATAGTGTAATTTCCTTTAATTTATTTACATTCTTGTTTACATTAGTCCAAATTTTCTAGGTTTGTGTTATTAAAGCCATATGTTGGATTTGTAATTGGGCAAAGGGCCTATTGGAGGTTTTAGATCTGATTGAAATCTTCATAATTTGTGTATATATGTACTCAATTTAATAATAAATCATTAGCATTCAATCTCAAAATACATAAATACTTTTCTTGGCAAGCTTTTGCATTTTATTTTGTTATTTACTTTGATTCTCGTGATCACTCTTTTTAGTGAAGTAAACTTCCTACTAAATTCAGTTTTAAAAGGTTAAAAGGATTAGAAATAGTCTTGTTATCACCTTGGGTTATAATAAAAACATTTGTTCTTGATCTTTAAGTTTTTATTATTAGTGTAACTGGCTCACATAATCTAATTAAAACAATCTAAAGATTTTGCTAAATTTAATTTAGTAAATATCTTTTTAGCATGTTGGATGGGACCAAATTATCTTCTACCAAAAGTATTCCAGAGGCTTCCAAAGGTTATAGGCATTCAACTACAAACCCTCATTATCTAAGAACTAGACTTCATCCAAAAGAAGATGACAACTATAGTAAAGAGCTACCCTAATGAAGGCATGCAACCTTGAGTCATGGAGATATAGAACTCGTAAGGGATGAGGTTTCAAAGAATAAAAATGTGTAAAGGGAATAAAAAAGGCACCTTGAGGAGATAATTGTTAACCTTCATCGCTTGACATCCCTTCTTGATGGAAGACCAAATGTGGAAATTCTAAGGCGATTTTATGGAAATGCTAGGGAGAGTTCTCTAAACTTGCCGTGTGGAAATGCTTAAATTCTTACAAGGCAGGAAAACGTTGTAATCACCAACAGTGATAAAGAGGTCACATGTCTTACATGCCATAGTAAATTTGAATACTCTCCAACAAAACAGGGCCAAGAAACTGATCACATTGAATTCAGTCTAATGCATAAACTTTTAAGCCAAAACCTATTGAAGAATGGCAAAAGCATAAACACAAGCCAAATATTTTTGAAAGGTTATGGTTTCCATAAGAGGATGGAAGAGCTATATGACCAAAGCTCAAAAGAGAAGTGGTAACAAAAATCTGCAAGTGCACAAAATCATATATGTAGTATAAAAATATCATCCCGCAAAGATTAAAAAGTTAATCATTGAATTACTCTTGGTATTAATTTGTCTAGACAATCGAAATTAGATTGATTAAACTAAAACAATGAATTAATAAAATGCTTCTATTTCATAATTCAAAATCAAATGTTAGGGTTTTTATTTCTGGCTCAACTATTCAAATGATTGTGTTAATTTCGTCTCTCAAATGTGACATTCATTCAGTTTGGAAACATCTTTAAAATTATGAAATTCTCTCTTAAGTAATCTCAAATTAATTGAATATAGTAAGGGAAAACCACCCCATTTATTCTCAACTATATTCAAATTTGCTAAATTATCCTATCTTTTAAAGTGTGACAATTTATACAGTCAATTATTCGAGTTGTTACTATATTATCCAGCTGCCCATTTGTCTTCTAGAGTTGCTGATGTGGAGCTGACTTGTCAATTAAAAATGCTGACTAGGAAGAGGGATGAAACGACGCCATTTTGGTGCAAGAGAGTGAGGTTGGCTAGGTCGATGACGAAGGTCATACTTCTTGGAAATCGTCATTTTGCTTTTCTTTAGTATCATTTTCTTAAAATAGTTGATTCGCGAAAAAGGAGATAAGAGGTAGAGATGTCTCACTGGGCATGCTAAAAATTTACGGATGCAAGTCTGCACCAGTTCCTCCACAATCGGTTCCTTAATGGTAAATTCTTTGATCCCATTCACATGTTTAGCGAAGATTTCAAACCCGGGGACCAACTTTTCTGCTATCATCAACGGTTCAGGATTGCCGGTACATGGGTAATTAGTGTTTAATCAAAATCAACTAAAGAAATAAAAGCAAAAGGCACAATCCCTAACCCAAAATCCCTAACTCAAGCTCATTTAAACTCGCACCAAAAAGGGAGTTGAAAATTCTAAATTCAAGCACTCAATCTCATTTGATCGAAGAAGAAGATAAAGCTATAAAGAAATTAGCCAGCATCAAGAAATGCAACCCGGAACCTCTTTTAACGGCAATGAAGGAAGTAAAAATAGCAACGGGAATGAACCCTTCTGCAAATGTGGTTATCAACCTCGATTGAAGACATCAAGAACATCATCGAACCTAGCCCGTTGTTTTTTAGCATGTCCTACGATCAATGTGAGTTATTACTTATTGTTGGAGTTTTTTGTTCTTTTTTTTTGTTTGATATAATTGATTTTTATTATTTGATTATAATTTGATTCTGATTTGAAAAGAGGGTTTTGAATAATTTGATTTTGGAAAAGAGGGTTTTGGAAAAATTTTTATTATTAATTTGATTTTGATTTTGACTGTTGAGTTAGAAACTGTTGTAAAGTAGTTTTAATAGACTGATTATGATTCATTTTTTTATGCATAGAACACACTATGTGATTACTTTGTATGGCATGATGAATGGATGAATGAACGAACTGTATTCATGCTTAACGAGTTAAGGAGGATGAATTGTAACATAGAGAAGAACCATGTGGAACTCAAATCAGAATTGGAAGAAATACAATCAAATTTGAAACATACAAGAGAAATAATTACTATAATGAGAGGCTATAATTGCAGTGGATTCTACCAGATTGTATGTTATGTTATAGCTGGTTTTGCATTGTTGAAACTGTGTTGTAGTATGTAGTTGGTTTTGTGTTGTTGAAACATTGTTGTGGTAATTTTGGTTACTAATTGGCAACACATATGTGTGTAATTTTTGTTACTAATTGACAACATTGATGTGTGTAATGTAGTTGTAAGTGGTAGCATGTATTTGATTGTGTAGTTTGTTTTAGTGCTAAATGAACTTGCAATAGTTGGTCAAATGAATGTTGTTGTTGTAACAAATGATCAATGAAAAATTTTATGATTAACCAACATACTTTTAAAGTTGTGTTTCAATATTTTTTGCACATTACAAGCCATACTGATAATTTATAAAGAAATAAAAGTGTGATGTTCTATAACATCATACAAAACTTTATGTACACAATATAAACGAAATCTTTTAAAGTTGTTTTTATATAACCACCAATACATGAATTTATATGCAAAATAATTTAGTTGTCATCACTGTGCCTACAGATAGCAAAAATACAAGTTGATCAAAGTTTCCAACCGCTGCACAAAAATGTCTGTATAAGGTAGCCAATTCTATCAACAAAATTTGTCACCCCAAATTATAACCTATATAAGTATAGGCAAAATGAGTATGTTTGCTAAAATATAACTACATATGATAACCAAAAAAACTGTTTGCATTTAAGTTTATCCCAAAATATAGTAAAAGGAGGATTCTGCAGCTTCTTCAGCCATGGAACTTCTTCAATTTTTGGTGGGGCTTTGGAAGAACATCTTGGCCTTGATAAGGCCTCAGGGTTGTGTTCACAGAGTACACATGCCTTGAATTCATCTAGTTTTGGCTACAAGGTGTTGGAGTAGTTGCTTTATGTATAGATGCTGGCTGCTGCAGAGTGTGCTGTTGTTTCTGCTGCTGAGACAGCTGCTTACTCTTTGATTTTATGGAAGATTGACTTGATGCTCGATTTTTGGACTTATTTGAGGATTGACTTGCTGCTAAAGCTGTTTGCCTTGCACCGAAAATAAACCTCATATTCCGTTCACCAGGCATCTAATAACATCATATAATGTTATTAAAAATGCTACCCAACATGATTAAATCATGTAAACCTTCAAAAAACACAGACCATTTGGTACTTACCCTGAAGAACATATTTTCAGTCTAAGTTGATACACACAAACCATAACCCTTTCTTGCCTGAAAAAAAAGTTAAGGGTTATATATGAAAGTCATTCATATATACAATATTACACTTTAAAATAGTATACTTGACATTTTTCCCATGCAATTATTCCCAAATCAGTGGTTGATGTTGCTCCCAAGTCCGGCCTAACTCCCACTCCTTAATTAATGGAAGGTCCTAAAACTGTTTGTCCATGCTGGACACTCCTAGGTGGTCTTCCTCTTTTGCCTCTCTATAATAAAATAAATTTAAAGTCAAAATGACACTAACAAAATAATTAAAAATAAAAAAATTACCTGTTGATGAGGCTGTTCAGTCTGTGGAGGAGGATTGTCCTTTGTAGGGCATCCTAGTCTATTATGATCATATTAGTTACAAATTTTGCATTTTATACGTAGACCATGCCTTGAAAATTTAGTCAAGTCACTTAGATTAGTCCTGATTTCATCAAGTCCCTTCTTTCGATTAATTTTTAGTCTCCTGGGCATCTTCCTAAAAGGAGGAGGATGTACTGGTGCAGCAGTCACCTTCGGCCACATACTTTTTATGTCGCAATATACAACCATATCTTAAAATATTCATCCACATATTGGTCAACATTTTGCCTCATATATTGTATAACTGAGATGGTATAGATGCAAGGGATTCCATTAAGTTGCCAACCCCTGCATGTACATGTCTTGGAATGCAATTCCACCACAAATTGATCGTCTTCATAATTCACTTGAAATTTGTCACCTAACGCAGCCTTCGAAACACAAAGTCTTCTTTCCCATTTCATCTTCTCAATTTTTTGCCTAACTCTAGGGCAAAGTTCATATGTGCTATGAGCCATCAAATCAGATTTGTTTTTCATCCGTTCCATGAGTGCGGTTCTGATTTCCTCTAACATTTGAATGATGGGCATGGTTCCTGCTTTGCATATCTAGCCATTGAAACACTTAGCCATACTGTTATCCACACTCTCACACTTTGGAAATGTCAAAATAAAGGCCCGACAAAAGACACTTTTATCTTGTTTTACTAATGTCTCTACTGCTACCTCATCATTTTGTTTTAACTCTTATAATTCCTTCTCACACTAAGCTTCCCATGTAGCGTACACAATCTTCCATTAATTTGCTTTTAACTCCTTTCCCCTATGAGCCTTTATTAAGTTTGCATATATATGGCGTGCACAGTTTCTTATTTCAGCATGTGGAACCATATCTTTCAAAACTTTCAATAAACCATACATGACAAAAAATATTAAGAGAATGAAATAAATAATATACTTGAAATGAAAGAAAATAATTAAAAAGTGACCAAAATTAAATAATGATAATACTAAATAATATAAGATAATTAAATAATGATAATACTAAATAATATAAGATAATTAAATAATGCTAATAGTGTTACCTTTTGCTGATCACTAATAAAAGTCCACCCTAAACCATCAATAATTGAGAGATCTTTAAATAACTTTACTAGAAACCATCTCCAATACATTTTATTTTCAGCACATACCATTGCCCACGCGATTGGAAATATTTGGTTGTTCCTATCACGACCAATTGCACTTAAGATTTCCCTACCTGTCATGGTCTTAAGAAGTTGAACATGTACCAAACCAATTTATGGGCATAAAAATTTCCATGTTTTCCATGATTATAAACATCTAATGCTGACATTCATGAAGTGAATTCGGGTTATTATATACATTTTACTGAATGGTAGTGATGGCCAATCAAAACAACATTTGGCTTTTTAAATAAAATTCACTTCTTCTCTGGTTCATAAAAATCAAAGCTAACAAAAGAGCAAAAGCAACATAGAGACCTTACACTAGTTGATTGGAGCTCCATATTAGTTGACGCCTCATTTTCTGACAAAAAAAATCATCAGAGCGCGTAATCAAAACACGATCAAGTTAAATAGAAAACACATGCATGGGTAATCCTATTAGCATACCTCAATAAATAAATCCTTTCTTGTAATCAAGCCAATCACACATGAAGCACGAGGGAAACTAAAATATTTGCCTTAAATTAAGTTGGCGGAAGAGATTATACACCTCAATCGCAACCCTTCTGGCTCTATAGCAAGAAACAACAACCACTTTTAAAGAATACTTCTCCATCAAATCACTCTCCATATCAGAAATTGCATACTTAGGATGCTTCCTAAAGTGGCTAAAGAACTCATCAGTAAGCCATTTAACTGTGACCATTCTATTGCTTATCGATCTAGAGCAATTATGATCATGATCATGCCTGTAAGATCAAACTTTAAAAGTTCTTTCAGTTGTCTCTTTTGAAGTGTATATCCTCCACGTGCAATTTTCTCCACATTTAGCCTCCATTCTCTACTTACATGTTCTCACCCAACCCAAATTATAGCCATTAGTAATGGCATAACACTAAACTGTAGACCTGAATTGGTATGCGTTAGTGAAGATCATTCTAAGAGAAAACTTAAGCTGTTTATGGTCGCATTTAGGGTTATATACTGGAATATTCTTCCTTTTCCTTTTTCTGACCTCCATATCATCTTTATCACTTGAAACAGGCGTTAAGACTTCATCATCACTGTTGGGGTACTTAGAGTGACAATCGCTATCATCACTGCCATTTCGATCAGACCTTACATTTCTGTTATGCCCATCAGTAGCTTGATACTCTTCATTATCTAACCCTAATCCATATTAATGATCGACAACAATATTCTTAAAAATCTTTCTTTTTTGCCTTGCTATTAGCAATTCCTCATCCACATCTGAGCTTCCATCTTTAGATGATAGGCTGTCATCATCATCGCTTTCATTCAGAACATAATCTTCATCACCATTAGACTCATTTTCCTCAACAGCCACATTACCACCTTCAACTTTAATTTCATTATCACCAGCCACATTACCAGTATCAACATCTATTTCATTGTTTCCCATAACAGCAAATTAGGAATTATCACCAGTATGGTCACGCCTACTATATGTCTCCATATATATCTTTAGAAACCCATACTCTATAGCATCCTCAATCATTTTTGCACATTCCTCTTCAGTTTCAATAAACCGATATATCATGTCAACCCTAAAAGGCACCTCCGTTCCTCTAACTGCACATGTTACACCTAACATCTCGCTATACCGTAACTCTTTGATAATACGCTCTATATCATCCAATGTTAGGGAAATAATATTTGCAAGATTCGTATGTTTTCCTCCAACATATCTTGTAGGATTTGATAAAAAAGGCCCTCCATGATGCAGCTCAATGGGCATACTGTTGCAAAAAACACATGAATTACAAATTCTATTTTTATTTGCCCATAAACATTATTTTTTTACAACAATAAACCCTAAATATGACAATGCACATGCTAACCACCATTAAAGTAAAATCTCTACACAAACCCCAATTTTCTGTACATAAACCCTAATTAGAAAAAAAAACCCTTTTCCCACCATTCATTTTCTAATATATTCAATGTATATGCCAATATCAATATTTAATTTATGTAAACTTACCCCTTTTTTCGTTTATGCCTTTTCCCCATTGTAATCGTTCTTCTTTCTCTCTGTAGGACCACACTAAGCTTCTTTTTCTCTTAGAAGGACCACACTTAGCTTCTTGTAAGACAACTATTCTTTTGCCTTTAGATTTTTGAATCTTCTTCTCAAATCTCAGTAGGACCAGCATCAACAACAATCCATCTTCTATTGCTTTCACTTTGTGAACAACAATTTCTTTTTTTTAGTCCTAAGAATAACGCAAGCTGTGGGTTTTATTTCCTGTTACTCCTCCAGCTGAAGGTTTTGTTCTTTTCCATTAAACGGGGACGTTTTGAGCTTTTTTTTTTCCTTTTAAGGTTGAACCAAAATGGAGTCGTTTCATCCCTCTTCCCAGTCAGCATTTTTAATTGACAAGTCAGCTCCACATCAACAACTCCAAAAGATAAATGGGTAGCTGGATAATATAGTAACAACTCGAATAATTGACTATATAAATTGTCACACTTTAAAGGATAGGATAATTTAGCAAATTTGACTATAATTGAGGATAAATGGGATGTTTTTCCCATATAGTAATCACCCAATTATCTAGTTTTCACTAAATTAAGAAGTCAATTATAATCAACATGAATCACAACTCTCAAAACAATATTAACTATTAAATTGTTTCTCAACTAATTTAATCAGTTAATAGATTATTACTTTAATCTCAATAGAATTCATTTCTCAATTCAATTCTATTGTCTAATTCAATTTGTCTTCCAAATTGATAGTAATAGCTATTGTTGCTTTCTATCTATTCTAACACGGAAAAATGATATTCAATTTGTCTTCCAAATTGATAGCAATAGCTAATATTGTAGCTATTAAATAAGGAAGACAATTATACCAATGATATTAAGATCATGTTTTTTATACTATATTCAATGCTGAATTAGCTTTCTGCCTTCACAATAAAGATTCATTTACATGCAAGTTTCTAACCCAAGCATTCACCTTTTATATCAAATTAATGTTGTAGCACTTAAAATCTTTATTTTAGTACATTTGAATCCTCCATTTTTTTTTATCATACTTTATTTCGCAGTTGATCAACAAATTAAGTAATAACTAAGCCAAGATCGCAAAAATGAAAGTTATTTTTCATGATGGATGACATACATTTTTTTCGAATATCCATATGGCCATACTATGATTAGATTTTAACTTGAAAAAGAGCACCATGATTTCAAGAAGAACTGCAGAGATTTCAAACTATTTTAATTGGGTCCGATTAAATTTAATATAATTAATCTATTCATGTTTCCTTTTTGATTTAATAAGAAGTAAAATATAAAAGATCTCAAATTTGAATTTTTCATATTACCAATATTAATAATACATAAACTGTATTGATAACATTTAAAATTAAAAACATCAGTATAATTACAAAATAATTATAGAATAATAAAGCATAGAGTTGAAGTAAAAGATAGCTTTATAAATAATCAATCTTGCCTCTTTTTCTTACCCAAATGCTTCAATCTTTTCTCACTTTTAAGGAATAAATGAGATTTAGATTAGCCTTTTGGGCAAAATTTAGGGGGAAAATTGGCCTAAAGGCCCACCTTTAAAACCAGGATGACTAACACAATAGGGTTTGCATGCGAGACCACAATCTTCTAGGGTTGCTACTGTTTGCTGCAAACATGCAGCCACGCAAGCATCCACACATTGTGCTTCACTTGTTTTCATGCTTGTCATCATCAGCAGCAGCAGCATTATTGAAACAAATGTTAGGAAGCTGGAAATTGATTTAATCTTCATGGCCATTTTGATTTTGTTTTGTGGGTATTTAGGAATGGATATATATGCCATATCGAAAGAACTGTTGTTATCGTTTAAAAAAGGGACATAAATATAGATATAGTTGAGCCAATTTAGGAGAGAACAGAATAGTTTTAGGTTTTTCTTTATTTAAATAAATCATTTAAATTCTAAATGGTGCAAAAATTTTGAACCCAATGTTCATATCTACCTATCATGAATGATAATATTATCAAATATAATGATAATATTTGATAATGTTGTTAATGTTAATGATAATATTTTTGTAGTTATTTGTTGTATTTTATAGTATGTGATGATGACAAAAAGTCGTCTTCAAGACGATC
>CATIWM010107073.1:0-10898 GCA_949671775.1 Mallotus repandus | reverse complement strand
TTTTCTAACTTTTTTTTCTACTGTCTTCATTTCTTTTCTCAACATTTTTTTGCTAAACATTTTTTTCTATTTTTATAGTACTATATTTATTTTTTTTCAACATTTTTTTTCTAATGTCTTCAATTTTTTTTCTCAACTTTGTTTTCAACGTTTTTTTTTTAAATTTTTAAGGTACCGTCTTCATTTTGATTCTCAATATTTTTTTTCTTAATGTTTTTTTCTCTTAAGACCTTTTTTTTTTCAAATGAATAATTATAAACTAAATATCTTCAATTGTTGTTAAACCAAGCAATAAATATCTTCAACTATTGTAACAACAATAAATAAATAAAATTTCTCCTTTTATATTCTTAAAGAATAAGGATTTTTATTTTTTTATTTTAATTTTTTTATTAAAATGTCTAACAACTTCTTTTTTAAAAAAAAAATATTTGATACTTATTGATCATCAATATGTAACAAGTTTAAAATCCTCATGATGTATTTGTAACATCAACAAAAAAAAACTAAAAAAATAAAAAAATCAACAAACCGAAATAACAAAAAAAACTCAAAGCAACAACTGAAACAACAAAAAAATAAAAATCTACAAAATTTGATGTTGTTGATTGCTGTTTATTTTTGTTGATTGTCAGTTGTTGATTGTTGTTTGTTTTTGTTGATTTTTGTTTATTTTTTAAATTATTTTTTCATTATTAATGACAAAATGAAGGCCATAAATAAAATTTTTACTTTCATTAGTATTAATGATAAAAATAATAATTTTTTTATATATCTCATAATTTTTATTATTTTTTATTTTTAACAAAAATCAACAATGATAAACGACAAAAACAATTGAAAAACAACAACTGAAATAACAAAATCAATTAAAGCAACAAAAAAAAGTAGTTGTTGATTTTTGTTGTTGTTTGTTGTTTTTTTCAATTTTTTTTGTCATTAATAATAAAATTACGACCATAAATATAATTTTTACTTTTACCAGTATCAATTATAAAATGTTTCAAGAACAAATAATAAAAATAATCATTCTAAATATAGGAAATTTCCTTATTTTTTACTTCTGTTACTATTAATAATAAAAACAATTCAAAACTACAACTGAAATAACAAAATTAACAAAAATCAACTGTAAGTAACAAAAAATAGCAAATGTTTATTTTTGTTGACCTTTGTTGTTGTTTGTTGTTTTTTTTCAGTTTTTTTCATAATTAATAATAAAATTCAAACCATATATGTAATTTTTACTTTTATTAGTATCAATAATAAAAATAATAATTTGGTTGTGCTGCACGGTCAGAGGTTGAACATCAATCTAATGATTTATGAGATTGGAACTTATCAGAGCAAGAGAAGCGACAACGACGAGGACTCATAAACACATTATATGTATTTGAGAACAAACTTATTTTTCAATATAAAATTAAAAATATTTTAGGATGTACACCAAAATAGAGATGCATGGCATGCAACAACCTTAAAACTATCATGTGCATATGATCAAACCAATGACAATTAAATCACTGTTCTTTGTTTTTTTTTTTTTGAAAATATGATTCATTGAACTGAAATAACAAACTAAATAAACTAAGATTAAGACAACTGATTTACAGACTTGTAAAAACAATATAATCATAACTAAAATAAGACTAGAAAGTAGCTTATCTAACAGACCACAGTCTCAATCAAACAAGAAACAAATAACAAAAAGGATGGACTATGACATTGCCTTCATCAAAGCTGGTTGCCAAAGCTAAATACCGAAGTGTTTGTAAGCTTATCAATGCTGGTCCAACTCCAACATAAATATTCCTTCGTCCCATTTTGTCTGCTGCATTCTATGAAGCATGAATTGATCTTCTTGAAGCACCAAAACACAAGTTTATGAGGGACTCATATGAGGAATTATATCGAATAGGTGGTGAGCAAACAAAGCCAATCCGACCAAAAAAAGATGAAGATCAACTTAGCTCGCCACAACATTACAAACAACAAAGCTGGTAACACAACACCTTAACCCACTATTCCAAGAAGAACCAATCTTCAACTTCCATAAAACACTAAAGACCAAAATCCATTTAATTTATGTTCAAATCTACAGCATTTTGAAAACAAAATAATATAGAAAGAAGAAAGGAAAACGAAGAAAAAAAAAGAAAGAAAAAGTAATAGGTGGTTTTTTGGCCAAAGATGGTTTTTTGGCCACAGCACCTTAACCCACTATTCATTCATTTTCTACAGGAACACCATCGCCTCTTCCTCTCTCTGCTTCTTCTTATCTTTTATTTTTTTGTTTTTTCTCTCTTTCTCTCGCGTGAAAAGACTAAAAGTGATTAGTAGACTAAAACTGAAAAAAAAAGAAAAAAGACTAAAAATTAAAAATTAAAAATAAAATTAAAAAATACATATACATTAGATCATTGACGCAATTAAATTGGTCAAAAAGGAATTATGGGATATTAGATTTTTGCAGACTGATGTCCCAAAAACAAATATTTGTCCGCAGCCCAGAAGAGGAATTGGACCAAAGCCTGAGTCTAAACACAAGAATTTGGATACTTGCGCCATGATGGCCTCAGTTTTGTTGGCTACCCATTTGTCAGCATTGTAATATTCCTTCCAATTTTGAAAATAATAATAATAATAATAATAATAGCATTAATCATGCAAAATTTTTTGATACAGATACATTCTCTCTATAACTAGAAGTCAATAGATATCCTATAATTCCCCCCCACCCCCCAAGTTAAAAAAAAAAAAATAGATATCCTATAATTTCCTTTTGTTATGGTCATCACTTCAGGCAAAGATGAGTGGCTCTCTCTTACTTCACCCACAACAAAGTTCTCTTCATCACGCTCATCTAAGTGAAATTTCTCACATGCAGCAATCACATCTAACTTAGATCTAATTTTTTTTTAATTAGTATAGTATTTAAACTACCTAGATCTAAGTTAAAGGAATTAGATGAGCGTGACTGATGAGGAGAACTTTGTTAAGGTTGAAGTAAAAGAGAGACACTCATCTTCGCCTGCATGGTTGTTAGCAGGCAAAATGATAAGAAGAAAATCATAAAATATCTGTTGTTCTGGGATTACAGGGGTTGTGTTTTTCAGTAACTAAATTAACTTTTTTTTTTTTTTAACAATTGGAAGGTTAATCAAATTCATAATCACATCTTATAATGTCCATCACCTAAACCATTAAATTACAAAAGGATGAAAGTTAAATTAGTTATTAACTAAATTTAACTTAATTGTATACATTATAACTTAAATTCAAGATATGGCCTAACTGTAAATATTTATTTTTTAATATAAATATTAATTATTTTATCATTAGATGTAGGATAATTTACAGTAATTGTTCCTAACATTTTAATGAAATCCCACCAACTTACTAAATAATCAATTTGTCGCCATAAACTCAAAATTTTGATTTGGTCTTCTGAATTTTTTTTTTTTTACCTTTTCTTGATTTGAGAAATTATTCATACACTAATTTATAGCTACATAACATGGAAAACTGACATTATAAAACTAACGTGTGGGTGAAGATAACCGTACCGACCACGAAAAAGGTAATTAAAAATGATTTTAGTGAGATTAAATTTAAAACTTTAAAAGTCAAAGACCCATCTTGATTTTAATGCTTTTAATGACAGTTTTAAATAATAAATTGAATATTTAAAATGATTAGTGAAATCTGATTTAAATGTCAGCGACAATGCCACAATGTAACTTCCCCTTGTGTATGAGAATCTTGGCACCTTCCAAAAGAAAAAAAATATATTAAGCAAAACTACCCTGTATGGTCCACCTGCAAATATTATACAAATGATGAGCTCTGGAGCAAAAAAAAAAGGTGAAATATTGTTTAAACTAATGAATAAAGCTTTGGCTTGAGCATTACGAGGGTAAAGAGTTCCAATTCGAAAAGCTTAAAGCTTTATCCTATAACTGTGGATTAAGGGAAGGCCCCTATATAGAGACTGGAGAGGAGAAGAAGCATAGTTCAGCGCATTCGACTTACTAAGAGAGGAAGCAAGAAATGAGGCTACTAAATCCAACTACCCTTTGCTTCTTTTCATTTCTTTTCTTAACTCTATTGCAAAGACCCATCTTTGCCTCCGAAAAGGTAAGCAATATTTTAATCAAATTCCCCACAAACGAACCATATGCATAATGTAAAGTTCATAATAATCTTTGATTTGTTTTGTTGCCGAAGTCATATGTAGTGTACTTCGGAGCACATTCACATGGCTTAGAGTTCTCTTCTGCTGATGAAAATCTTGTCACTGAATCTCACTATAGCTTTCTTGAAACATTCTTGGGAAGGTATTTATTTATATATATATACATATAGATGGATTTTTTTTTTTTACAGTTCTTTGGTTGTTAAAGCTAGTTGATCTTGAAACAGTCGAGCCTTAGCACAAGATTCCATATTTTACTCGTACACAAGGCACATCAATGGTTTTGCTGCCACCATGGATGATGGAGTAGCAGCTCAGATAGCTAGTGAGAACCAGAACTCCTATGTTATTTTTTACTCTGTTTCTTTCGATTAATTTATGTTACTGGAAGTGTTGATTCTTGGGTTTTGATCCTTTTTCAATGTAGAACATCCAAAAGTGGTATCAGTGTTCTTGAGCAAAGGAAAAAAGCTTCACACAACTCATTCATGGAGCTTCCTTGGGCTTGAGCAAGATGGTGCAGTTCCTTCAGACTCAATATGGAAGAAAGCTAGATATGGTGAAGATATAATTATTGGAAACCTTGACACTGGTATGCAATATATTTTCTTTATTATCTTCATTTAATTTTTTATTTATGGAACAAATCAAAGTTCACAGTTAAAGTCAACTTCATGCTTAGGAGCCACTCAACCCCATATAGATCAGATATTTTTATATTTTTAAAGTTCCGAAAGATTATTTTTTTATACTTGAATTTCGTTAATTCTAAAATGGTTCCATTAGTTTTGTCTGTTAATTACAACAGTTTTATTTAAGTTTATTTTGTATTCTTTTGTTTGTTAAAATGTAAATATTTTTATAGTTTTCTTTATAGTTGTAAATACAAAAATATTTTTTAGTTCAATATTCTTTAGTAATATTTTTGAAAAAAGAAGGAATATTATCTTTCAAAATTGGGTTATTTATACTCACAGTTCCTAAATTATTATCCATTTCTCACTATCGTCCCAAAGAATTAATTGAGCAGACAAAAATTCATAACTTTTAATTTCAGTAATAGTAAATCCTCATTCGTTGATTTCCGATAAAATTAACACTGAAATACTAACGTGGGCAAATAAGGGAATAACAATGTGGCAAAATTATTTTTAATAATGAATTAAAGATTATCCCATAATGAAATTTTTTCATTTACATTGCAAAGTTTAACAAAGGTCCAAGTGGCCTATGGTTTATTATTAAAAACAATTTTGCGACATCATCTTCCTCTTATTTGCCTACTTCAGCATTCCAGTATTAATTTTATCGGAAATCGATGAATAAAAGATCACCATTACTGAAATTAAAAGTTAGGGATTTTTGTGAACCCAATTGAATTTTTAGAACAATGGTGGGAAATGGGTAATAAATTAGGGACTGTGAGTGTAAATAACCCTTCAAAATTATATAAGAGTATAGAATTTTACAACATAAAATAACAGTCTCTTTTTAACTATATTTAGATCCTTATTTTTCTTAAGTTTTGATTTATGCCTTTAGAAATTAATTTTATATTTTTTTATTACTTTAATTTAAACATTATTTTTAAATTACATTAAAGTAATTTATTGTAATATGCTGAACTTGTATAATATCTCAAATAATTTCCAAGAATCATAAGTTATTAGATAATCTAAGTTAAAGAAAATATTTCTGAAATAATTAAAAGAACATTTTATGAATTATTTTCATTTGCTATTTATTTGATATGACTAATTTAAGAAAAAAGTTGTGACACTCTTTTCTTGTTTTCCGATATTTAATTTTTATGAATTACATAGTTATCACCAAAATTTAAAATTAAAATATGTTATACTTACAAAAATAGAAAATCATTAATATTTAATTAAAATATTAAAGATGTAACTTTTTTTCAAGATTGGAGTATAAAAAATAATCACATTTTAAGAACTTGTTAAGAAACAATTATTCTAAGTAATAAATAGATTTAGAGAGAGCTGTATTAAAATTTATGAATTTAAATAAAAAATTCTTTTAAAATTTAAGTATTTTTTAATCTCTTTGTAGAATCATTTGTATATAAACCATTCACTTAACCAAACCATGCAGCTGAAAGGGATATGTAGATGTGAATATGCATTTGTTTAATTACGTTTAAAGAGTTGCCATGAATCACAAGCATTGACTAGCTGCCAATGATGGAAAATATTACAATTACTAAAGGCAATTTTTGCAAGGATTGCAGGATTTCATTTATGTTATTATTAGTCTGTAAATTAATTTTAAGAAAAATTTATTCTTATTATACAGTTCAGTAATACTTAAATTATTTACTTTTTAAATTCGAGTAGTGGGTATAAGAAAAATAAATATTGAAAGAGTTTTACCCCTCTAATAGAATCCACTTGATTTAATTCGAATTATTCAAAAAATTTATGGCTATCGGTCCAACCGAATACCAAAAGTTATTATAAAAAAAAATTGTGAGGACCAGTAATAAAAAAAAATGGTCCAAAAAAAAAAGCTGAAATGATGCAAGAAGAATCAAACTGCACGCTGTATGCAATTTTGGACAAGGTTTAAGCATATGCATTTGTATTTTCCGTTGTCTTTTATTATCATGTTAAGAACTTTCTTTTACTTTAGCTTTTTCCTTTTCTTTTTTTGTTCTGGTAATAATGTGGTACTGGTGCAGGCGTCTGGCCAGAGTCCAAAAGCTTTAGCGATGAAGGGTATGGACCGATTCCGTCAAAGTGGAAAGGAATATGTCAAAATGGCTCAGATCCTCATTTCCACTGCAATAGGTCTGTTTCTGTTATTTTACTTTTTTATCAGTATACTCACAACCCTCAAGAAAAAAGCATCAGTCTACCCATATTATTTATTTTATTTTTTTGTTCACTTAATGTTTATATTGATAATTTAATGTTAAAGATCCATAGTTTGTGTGGTCAACTCTTCTTGCAATATCAGTTAGTCCTAAAATTTGTTGTTTTAGACCAACTCGTATGTTGGTCCAATCTTATGTTTGTAATGACATATGTGTTTGTTCAGAATCTATATTCCATCTTCATTGATAGTTTGAATCCATAGGATAGGTATCAGTTTGGTCCTCTCGTTGACACTAGGACTTGAGGTTTTTGCAACTAGCATACACAACAACTAGTACCTTAGCAGTCGAGTATCTGTTATACGGGGTAGCACGTCAGTTCTTTGCTTAACGCTCTCTATTTAAAATTTTTTAGAGGGCTGATAAACGCATTGCTGGCCGTAAAATGACAAGCTTTTCTTTTTTAAGAAAAAGGGACTATATTGTTTCCATGAGCAAGAGAATAGTATCCTTTGAAATGGTTCTTTTTTTGATAAATTCATGGTCTGCTTCATATAGCAAGCCGCTACAAAAATCATTACTAATTTTTTAATCACCAACTACAAATAAATAAACAAACTATTTAACATCAGCAAATACATCATTACTTGAGGAGGAATGTAATAATTGAGACATTATTTAAATTTTTCTTATTTTTTTGTCTGAAAGGGAGAGCATGTGGATACATATTTAATTATACACTTAGATGATTAAAATATTGGCATTGCTGCATGCTCTCCAATTACCACTATTTCTGTTCAAAACCAGGACAACGAACAATTTGTTTAACCATACAAATCATTTCTATTTAATTATAGATTATAGATTCATCTTCTCCAGTAGTATTGTCTGTACCCTCTCAAACATGCAAGAGTCAATATATTAGTTTGACAGGATATATAATAAGTTGATCTTGTCAGTTCCCTGCTTATTTTAATTCCTGTCAGGCTCCATGCATCGATAATAATCCAACTTGCTGAATTAATTATCATTTCTTATTATAAATATTCATCCTAATTAGCTTTTTATTGTATATTATTTTCATTTGACGCCCTCTTGTATATGATAGCCATATAAATTCCTACTATTTCAGAATTCGAGTTAATGTATCTCTAAAAGAACAAAACTCTCCTAACACGTATTTTTTTATACGTAATATTATATGTTTCTTTGAACAGGCTACATCATTTATTATGTCATCATCTTTTATTTGTCTTTTGCTCACATGAATGTACTACAATACAATCCTGAACAAAGAAAAAGTATGATTCTGGGCTGATTCTTATGTCCATGATGCATATTTTTTTAATTTTTTTTATTGATCGCTACTGTATTTTCTTTGAAAAAAATTGCGAAGGAAGCTTATTGGAGCAAGATACTACAACAAAGGTTATGCATCAGTTGCTGGTCATCTCAATTCCACATTTGATTCGCCTCGAGATAATGAGGGCCATGGAACACATACCTTGTCAACAGCAGGTGGCAATTTTGTAGCAGGAGTAAGTGTATTTGGGTTAGGGAAGGGAACTGCAAAAGGAGGTTCACCAAAGGCGAGGGTAGCTGCCTACAAGGTCTGCTATCCTCCAGTTGGTGGAAATGAGTGCTTCGATGCAGATATTATAGCAGCATTTGATGCTGCAATAAGTGATGGTGTCGATGTGCTGTCTGTATCATTAGGAGGGGAGGCTACACAGTTCTTTAATGATAGTGTTGCCATTGGTTCTTTTCATGCTGTCAAGCATGGCATTGTGGTGATTTGCTCTGCTGGTAATTCTGGTCCTGCTGATGGTACTGCATCCAATCTTGCTCCTTGGCAGATCACTGTCGGAGCCAGCACCATCGACAGGGAGTTCCCCAGCTATGTTGTCCTCGTAAACAACATCAGGTTCAAGGTCTGTTTTCATTTTCCAACATCAGGATACACAAGACATTTCATGCAATTGAGCCAGAGAACTAACTGTTTTTGTTTTTAAGGGGGAGAGTCTATCAGCAAAAGCATTGCCAAAGAACAGTTTCTACCCACTTATAAGTGCTGCAGATGCTGGAGCAGCTAACGCATCGGTGGACAACGCGTAAGGACTATTCTTAATGTAGTCTTTAGTTGATTAGGCTCTGACAGGGTTCCATAATGTCAAAGACGAAAATGGAATTCCTAATTCCATTCTCTAAGATGAATTAAAGTCCAATTTATATGATTGTTTATGGTCTATATTTAATTTTAATGTGCCTTGCGTCAATGCAGTACGCTCTGCAAAGCCGGAACCCTCGATCCAAAAAAGGTAAAGGGAAAGATCTTGGTCTGCCTTAGAGGGGTCAATGCAAGAGTGGACAAGGGTCAGCAAGCTGCAATGGCTGGTGCTGTAGGAATGGTTCTAGTTAATGACAAGGATTCTGGGAATGAAATCCTTGCTGATCCTCATGTGCTTCCTGCTTCGCACCTCAATTATAGTGATGGTGTTGCTATCTTCAACTACATAAACTCCACCAAGTAAGATCAAATCACAGCGACTGCTATGCTCATTTATTGAAACTAGATTTCGTTGTCATTTTCATTTTTCGAAACAGGTTTCCTCTTGCATATGTTACGCGTCCTGAAACACAAATAGGCGTAAAGCCAGCTCCTTTCATGGCAGCTTTTTCATCAAGAGGACCCAATACCATAACACCAGAGATCCTCAAGGTATTATCAGCTTAGCTGCTTTTCTTCTTTCTTCAGATATACATATTTTCTAGCTAAATTTTGGAAGAAGAAAAATTTCTTTGTTTTCAGCCTGATATCACAGCGCCAGGAGTGAGTATCATAGCTGCCTACACACAAGCACAAGGACCAACAAATCAAGATTTTGATAGGCGACGAGTTCTTTTCAACTCAATATCGGGAACTTCTATGTCATGTCCTCATGTTTCAGGAATTGTCGGCCTTCTGAAAGCTCTGCATCCGAATTGGAGTCCTGCAGCCATAAAATCCGCAATTATGACCACTGGTGAGTTCACTTGACCTTTTCACGGCAAAGGATTCACTCTACAATTTTCTCTACTTAATACTTCCTGGAACCTGGCAGCAATGACAAGGGACAATAACATGGAGCCAATGCTGAATGCGTCCTACTCCAGGGCAAACCCATTTAGTTATGGAGCTGGACATGTTAGGCCGAATCAGGCTATGGATCCAGGACTAGTCTATGACTTAACTGTTAATGACTACCAGAACTTTCTATGCGCATTGGGATACAACGAAACACAGGTGATGTCGTTTTCGCAAACTCCATACAAATGTCCTGACAAGCCTATTAGCCTTGCCAACTTCAATTATCCAACAATCACAATTCCTAAGTTCAATGGCTCAATTACTGTCTCTAGAAGAGTTAAAAATGTAGGTAGTCCAGGCAGTACTTACAAGGTTAGCACTAGAAATCCAAATGGGTTGTCAGTTTCGGTCGAGCCTGAGGTCTTGAAGTTCAGCAAGGTTGGTGAAGAGAAGATGTTTAATATTACCCTGAAAGGGAAACAATCCAAGGCAAGAAATGAATATGTATTTGGAGAGCTGGTATGGTCTGATAGCAAGCACCATGTTAGGAGTGCTATTATGGTGAAGTGGTGAAGTGAAGCTTTATATCAAATTACTGATTATTAAGCATTCAATCCCGATTAGAGGCTCAGGCTACAATACAGGCTTATGTCCTGCTATTATTTTTATGGAATTGTTGATGTTACTTTGATAAGAATAATAATTGAAGGGAGAAAAAAGAGCAAATATTATTGATTAAACATTTCAGGACAAATTAGAAATTGATTTTTTGAACATATTTGCATAAACAGGAACAATAATAA
>CATIWM010107056.1:0-20581 GCA_949671775.1 Mallotus repandus | reverse complement strand
GAACCTGAATTTATTTATCAAATTCACAATTAATCACTAAATTTTATTTTTTAATGATGCTTTTGCACCCTATTTCAAAGAGTTACTGTTAACTTTCAAAATTTTGATTAATGTTTAAATTTATTTATTTAGTTTATATAGCAAGATTGTTTGTACATTGACCAAAATGTTTTTTGTCCTTTGTTTTTTTGACTTATATTCTTTTTAATGCAAATAAAAATTAATATAACATCATAGAATTTAACTCATATTATTTTTTTTGAGGGAAAACTCATATTATTTTATTAAAAAATGACTTGAAAGCTGACATTTTTCTGGCTTCTTTTTTAAACAATTCTATTATTTTTTTATCAATATTAAATTTTTTCGAACAATTTTTGTCAATATTAAATTAAATAGACTACTTTCTCACATTTTTTTTTTAAATTTCAAATAAAATTTTGAAATGCATTTGTGAGGATGGGAGTAGGATCTCTTTTATAGCAGCATACTGACCTTGGTTTTATTTGTTCTTTCTTAAAAAAAAAATTGGGGAGGGGAAGCAAATATTGATTTCTTGATCTATTAATAATTCGACAAGTGAAATATCATTTATTCCTGTAATTTGCTATATTTACTCTTTTTATCAAATTTTCAGTTATAATTATCATTAACTTTCATGATATTATTAAGTAAATATTAATTGTCTTCTCTATTTAAATATATTATACTATTTGAATATATTATATTTTTATCTCTAAAATATAAAAAAAAAAATTTTATTATTAAATTAATTATTTAACAGAATTTATGTTAAAATTATCATTAATTAACTATAAAAAGGCCTAATTACTTAAAAATTCCGGCTTCACGAGTTTTAACAAATTTAATATTTTTTTCAACTTTTATTTAGAAAATCTTGAACTTTACATATTTTTAACAATTGGGTGCATTCTTTTAAAATTTATATAAAAATCACAAACTTTACAACTTTTAAGAATTTTAGTATATTTTTTAAAAAATTTATCAACAAAAAAAATTATTTCAATATTAAACTATATTTTTTCATCAATAATTTAGTATGTAATAAATTGTTATGTTGATATAGCACCAA
Source organism: Mallotus repandus (assembly GCA_949671775.1). Lineage (NCBI taxonomy): Eukaryota > Viridiplantae > Streptophyta > Magnoliopsida > Malpighiales > Euphorbiaceae > Mallotus > Mallotus repandus. Next base: position 19,488 of record CATIWM010107056.1, on the reverse strand, counting down.
ACATCTTTTAATTTTAAAAGAAAGAGAATTTAATGAGTTTGCAAAAAAAAAAATTCCTAAAATATACTATTTTAAAATAAAAATGTAATACTTTAATTTGTCATGAGTTTACAATTATTTATATGAAACAGAAATATCTTTTTCACTTACAAATTTTACCCCTTTTAATAATTTTAAATATTTTTAAGTAAAAAATTCATTTTAGTGTCATATAAGTAATTCTAAATTTATAAAAAATTGAAATACTATTTCTTATTTTAAAATGTTATGTTTTACGAAGAAAGTTTTTACTAACTCATTAAATTCTCTTTTATTTTTAATTAAAAGAAATTTGGTTCCATATCAACATTAAATACTATAACATTTTATAAGATGTTAAAAAATTGATTGAACAAATATGTTTTAATATTAGCCTAATTATCTAAAAAAATTCTTAACTTTATGAGTTTTAATATTTTTTTGATAAAAATTTTAAGAGAGCATGTTAAAATTCTTAAAACTTGTAAAGTTTATAATTTTTTATAAATGTTAAAAGAACGAGTTAAAATTGTTAAAAATGTAAAATTCAAACCTTTTTAAATAAAAGTTGAAAGAAAATGTTAAAATTATTACAACTCATAAAGTTTAAGATTTTTTAAGTGATTAGGTCACAAAAAATGATAATTTTATTAAAAATATTTTAATAAAAATATAAAATACCTAATTTAAAATTTAATCTAATCAAAATTTTAATTAAATAACAATTAGTTACGATTAACTTAAAAAATTAACTTAGTAAATTCTCTTTTTAACTTTAAAATTTAATTTTTATTTAAATTGTTAGTTTAGATTTTTAAGTATATGAATTATATTTATGAATAGAAATAATCATTTTGAATAGTTAACTCGTATACCTCTAATAATCATTGTGAATAATTCAAAATTAGTTATTTTATATTTTCATTTAAATGTTATAATTATCGTTTTATAGTTAATTTTTAAAAAAATAGATTGATAATAAAAATATAATTTCTAAATATTAAGAGGTCAAATAGTATAATATAGTCATATAAAGTGGTAAATAGTATTTATTTGATAATTTTATGTAAATTAATGATAATTGTAACAAAAATTTTGAAGAAATAAATAAATAAATAGTATAATAATGTAAAATAAAAAGAAGAAATAATATAACTTTTAAATGCTAGAAATTAAAATGTTATCCTTTATAGTCTAGTGGTAATGTATATAATTATATTAAATAATTATTGAAAAATTTTATTGATTTTATGATGATTTTGGAAAAAAAAAATCCACAAAGCACATGATGACTGACCAAAACGATGCTGTTTCGACATTACACTGTCCATCAATCCCATCCTCCTCTTTACTGGCGCCAAAATATCCCAAACATTAAAAAAAATGAGTACCTGCAAAACCCTAACCCTAACTGGGACATCAATTTCTTCTTTCAACAAATTCAAACCTTACTTCTTTAATTTAATCCTCACTCTTCCTCCTTTCACTGTCAATTCAGTATATCTAAATGCAAAAACCACTCCACGCAGATTCCGTACAAGATCATACAGTTCAATACAAGCAGCAGTCTCAATTGAATCCACTGAGGACAACAAAAACGACACCGTGGAGCAGATACTATGCAACCGCGACGACGTTTCCCGACTAATGAAAATGGAGAGGAGAATGAAATGGCAGACAACAAACGCGGAGGAGCTGTGGTTTCCGTATTTGGATAGGTTTAAGTGTGGAGACAGTGGCGTGTATTTGAGCAGTGCAGAAGTTTTGGAAGCGGTCGGACCGTATATAATGGAAGAGAGGAAAGTGAGGTTTAGAAATGCAGTGAAGAATCGGAGCTATTCTGTGTGTTTGGTTGTTGAAGGATTGAATGATTTCGGGAATGTTTCGGCTACTTTTCGGTCAGCTGATGCGTTAGGGTTTCAGTCTGTCCATGTTGTCTCCTGTGATAGCTCGAAAAGGTGGTGTGCTTCGCAATTGGAGGTGAAATTGAATTTGATTGATTCATTGATTCATTCATTTCTTCAAAAGTGCGTCACAATGCTGCAGTCGTTAATTTTGCATTTGATAATTGATAATTGATAATACTATGGGGACGTAGCTAACTCTTGCATTGTGGCAGCAATTGGCCAATCATTTGCTAGCTTTACTCGGGTGTGTGGAAACTGTAGAAGCTATTTGTTGGTTCTATGCGCTGAATAATGTGAATAGCTTGTGATATGTGAAATCTATATTGATTGTGAATACCTCTAATTTAGATTGAGGGTATATATTTGTCATGTTGATCTCCATTGTTATGTCCAGACTCCAGAACTCTTGCTATGAAGGTTGTTGTTCTGGGCTTATTGGCAGGGATAAAAGGCTTAATTTAATTTTTAGCTGTTATTGCTTGCTAGCACCTTTAAGAGAAGAACACTATTTGTACTTATAAACATCATGTTTTCTTGTTGCAGGTACAGAGAAAATCGCCATGTTAGCATGGGTGCCGAGAAATGGTTGGACATTGAACTTTGGGACTCAACCCAAGAGTGCTTTAAAGTTCTGAAGTCACGTGGATACCGAATTGCCACAACACATGTTGGAATGGATGCCGTAATCATCTATTTCTACTGTTTTGCAATTATATTCCCTGAAATTGCTATATGTAGTAAATAATTAATTGTATAGATATTAATCAGTTGATGAAAGTTAATATAGCAACTGGTTCTTAAACTATGTAGTGTCTTTCACAATTGGAATATGTTATTTGTTAAATATACATCTGAATCTCTTCCCGGTGCTTTGCTTAGGTATCTGTTTATGACATGGATTGGTCATGCCCAACTGCAATAGTCGTCGGAAATGAAAACCGGTAACTTTTTGTGATATTATACTACTGTTTACATTTCATTAAGGGTGCTGTTACGATTATATCCATGTTTTAGTATAATATCTGATCAGATCTTAATTTCCCCCCTTAGCAAACAAGTTTGAATTTCTTAATTACAATTAAAAAAGGATCGAATAGAGGACTTCAAAAACGTCATTATTGTACACTTTCCTTTGAAAACTATATTTAAAGCTTTCATTTTGTTGAATGATCTTTATCAATAGAATGTGATACTTGCCAGCTTCAATGCATGTTTTCATCGTCCTTCCTGGCTTTCTAAAATGATGATATTGCATGTATTTGGTACTTCTTATTTTGCTTGACTTTGTAATGGTCAGGCTTATCAAAAATCAGAAAATGTTTACGAATTTCGTAAATTTGTTATTTTCTCTGTGTTAAGGTTGTTTTGTTATTTTCTCTGTATTAAGGTTGTTGTATCCATGATTTCAGGGGGATAAGTGATGAAGCCCTGGAGCTATCAGACTTGCACTGCAGTATTCCTATGAAAGGAATGGTGGATTCTTTTAATGTTTCAGTTGCAGCAGGCATCCTTATGCATCAAGCTGTTTGTGACCGAACTTCTCGCCTGGTAATGCTATATGCTTTACTCTCTTACAGAATAGAATAATAAAGTGTGCTTTGTTTGAAAATTAATCTTCGATTCTATATTATGATTACTGTTATTTTAGCAATCTTACATTAGTTGATGTTGACTGCACGTGTGCTTGTCTTGGGATAAACTTCATACTAGTTTTTGCAATATAGTTTTCAATTCGGCAAAATCCGTTACTGTTGCATTACTACTTTCAGGGTGGTCATGGAGATTTGACGTCAGAAGAAAGCCAGATCCTTCTGGCAGAGTTTTCACTGCGTCATAGCAAGAGTGCAATAAGCATTGCTCATGAGTATGCAATGCGAAAGGCTGCTACACCAATGCCAAAGCTTTGATTGAAACATTAATCACATGTAATTTGGTTCAACTTTGACATTTACAAATTGAGAATTCTGGTTCTAATAGGAGGTGCTACCAATTGATATGAAGATGAATGGACCGTTCATTTTAAGCTAAACCAAACTACGTAATTTTGGAGAACTTCAGCTAGCACCAACATCAGTCAACAGAGAAAGGTGGCTGAGCAAAATGGCTCACTCTGTGGCAATCAGCAGGCGTGTCTGAAGATGAGGTTAATGTTTGATAATGAGAGAACAGTATGTTCTAGGTATTTTTAAATATCCTATTTTTGTTTGTTATCATAAAGAAAGAAGGAAATTTATGCCGCAGTATTCTTTGTATTTAGCGAGACTGAAATTCACATGGCTAGCCTGTAGACTACAGTTCTACTGCCAACCCATTTATTTGTAGCATTTTATGAATTATTGAAGGACGCTGCTTCAAACTATGAGTTTTATGTCAATGACGGGCGTAATGTTATCAGATTTTGGGCGCGTGAGATGATAACAAGTACTTGAGGTGCTTAAGCTTCCATGTTTTGTGCCCGATAGTAAAAGGGGTCATAAAATTGTATAAACACAGAGCAGACGACCGTACAATCTTTTAATGCTACAGGCTTCAAGTCCAGATCATTTAATTTTTTACCTTTTGATCCAACATTCAAAGATTAGGTAACTTTTCCCTAATAATAATAAACATTTGTGTACTGGCAATAACACAATTACAGGAAACTCAAAATATCATTAGTTTGAACTCTTCTCATCCTTTCCTGAATTATGAAACTTCATCCCAACTCCAAGAATCTTACATCAATGCCCTAGTCGATTAACATTTCCCCAGTTGTTGTTTGTATTGTTGCTTTAGAGCTCTGCACACTGAAGTCTTCCCCACGCCTTCTCAATTCTTGGTTCCTAACGAATTCCTCTATTCTTGCCTTCAGTTCAACATTTGGTATCAGCATGTCTGCCGAAAGATGGGATCGGTTGAACGGATCAGTCTGCAATTCACATTAGACCAATTAGGATGCTATTAAGATGTAGGCTTTCATTATAAAATGGAATCGGAGTATGAAGTGGAATATGTACAGCATCACTGAGAAGATGTCTTTGAATAACAGGCCTGTCTATTGTGATCCTTGAAGAAGGTAAAATCACTGGATCCTTCATTAAAGTGTACTGCAAGGAGAAAAAATATAAAATAAATAAAAAAAGAATTCTGTTTACATCCAATTCATTAGCCCCCTCGTTAATTTGAGGAATCATAATGATCCAGCAAGTTATTGGAGATAATGGTTTCAGGGAAACTAAAATGAAAAAGGGTTGCACATATTTTACTTGAATTGGGTCTAGGAATTCATCTGGTATCTCTCCAAGGGCCTCTTCAGTGTCCATTGCTTCTGAAGCTGCAACTTTGGCTTTCGTACCAAGTTCAATGAATTCCTGTATAACCCTCCCATCTTCACCAATTCTCCGAAGGACATCAGCTGCAGCACTAAACAACTAAAGAAGAGAAATAGTGTCAGATTATGTTTAACAAGTACTACAGTCTCCATCAGAATTTGTATTCCAGTTGCATGAGACGTTAAATTACCTGCTCATTATATGATCGGCCATCCTTTGAAATGGCAGCTGGGAATATGTTTTCTGCATCACCTCTTGCTAGATGAACATATATGTGGACAATCTTCAAGCGAATCAACAAAGAGAATGTGTAAGGCCATTTTTTGTCTCTCAGATAATTCTTACATGCAAGATTTTAGTTTATAAATGCTTGTGTAATTTTTACTGTAAAGCAGTGGCCACAACAAAAACACAAATATTGATTTCTTGCTGTTAGCCTGATAGGATGACTAAATATAAAAATTCCTCTTATAGAAGTAGATTCAGTTGATGCAGGATTAAAAATTTCATCTAGGCAAGTTCACACCAACACAAGATAGTAAAAGATTTGTGATCATAATCATATAGTAAAAGATAAGTGCTCGTAATAATTATATTTGAAATTCAAATTCCAGCTCAGGAAAGTGCTTGGTAATAGAAATAGAATCAGCAGCAATCTCAACAGCGAAAACTAGAGCTTCGTGCTCACCTGCTTCAGCAACTGCTTTGGACGAAATTCATATTTTTCAGGGTCCTTGAGACTTAAAGATTTTCTTTGGGGTCCCACAAGTTGTAATAAAAAGTAGTTGAGCATGCTAGCCACTCTATCAACCTGTGAAATTCAATAAATACATGTGCAGCAAGAAATCAAGAAAGGAAATATCATTCAGCAATTCAACTACAGATTAATAACAGCATAGACAAGCAAGCTGGAGAAAGAATTGTACCATCTCTGGAAGTAGAAAAGGAGCTGTAATTTGTTCTGACGTAAATGCTAGCATGCTCACATCTTCATTTGCCAACTTCATGTCAATCCGGATGATCTAAAAACACCCAAGAATATCCAGCCTGTTAATTGCTATGACTTTCTAAAATTTGTGTACAGTGTATTAAAATGTGAAAAAATATATATACTGACATTCTCTTGGGAGTGGAAAAGTCGTGTTCTCTCCTGCCTCTCTTGAGGTGGTCTTTGCTCCCATTCTACAGTGTTCGACATCTCAGCTTCCAATTCTTTCAGTTCGAGAATTTTATTCAGACTTTCATCAAGGAGATAGATGCTATCATTGATCAAGAAGTTTAGGAAATTAAGATAGACACCCTTTTCCTCTTCCTTAGCAATCTGGAATCACATAAAATTAGCATAAGAGCAGATGTTTTAGCTGACCAAGGAAACATAAAGTAGATAATTCCAGCATTTATTAGATGTTTCTCTACCTGTCTCCAAGCATTTCGATGGCTAGGGACCTGCCATAGGTATTCGAGAAGTTCAGCAATATTGTGTCTGATGTTGAATTTGTCATAAAACTACAAAAGATGCAAATAAAAAGAATGATTAAAATCAAAATAAACCAAAATTTTCCAATAATTGATGCTGAAGAAAGGTCAGAGTATTAGTTGGTTATTTGATTAGGGAACAAATGAATCAAAAAATGGAATAAACATGATGCATACAGGGAATATAAGAATGTCTTATTATAACAGCTTCCAGAACGCAGATGGTTACAATAAAGATTGTAAAACTCTCAATTCGCAGCACCAGATTGGCACCAGAGAATAGAGCCTTGACCTGGATATCTAAAATATTATAATGCAACATCCAGACAAAATGGTTAGGATGGCTCCTCCAGCTCCAAAAATCTTTATGGCCCTAATTATGATGTTATATTTTGTCTCATATATAAGGGAAGGAGAGATGAGATATATATTATATCACATGCGGCTATAACTGAAGATATCATTATTTTTTAAGCTGCCCTATATTTGGCTGCAGCTAGGAATACTGATATGAGAACGTAGAAGTAATCAATTTGAGTATAGGATGAAAACTGTCAAGTACATGAACCAAGACAGAATGGTTGATGAATAAAAAGGGCTCATCCGGTGTAAAAAGTGCTCCCTGGCTTTGTAAAAGGTAATAGCACAAAAAAAAACTCGGACTTCTATTGAGAAGTCATATGGAAAATCCATGCACAAATGAATCTAAAGGAGAAACTTGTGGGGTCAAAAGATTTGAAGTGTCCACTACAAACTTCATATCAATAACCAGGGACAGGCAAAAGGGCGCTTTAATTGCATTAAACTATTTTTCTTGACAAAGAATACTAATAAAATAGCAAGCAAAATGCCTAATTATCACCTTCTTGAAAGAATGTACTTTCATATTTCCAGATACATGACAATATCCCCACAACTATTGCTGTGTTTTTGAATTAAAATGTTTCTGGAATGAAAGTTTAAGTCCAATAATATCATAAAGAGCATTTAGTAAACCCGGCAAAAAAATCATGTACACACTTCTAACCAAGTGTTAGAAACAATCATCTCTCTGAAATTTTAAGCTATGGAAATTACCTGGGTGTGAGAACCTGTGAACTCAATGTCAACATAAAGCTTCAAGAGGTTCCTTACAAGATACTCAAGGGACAATTGATGCCCTTCAAATAGTGTAGCTGTAGCAGATGAACCACTGCAGATGCCATAACCAAATGCTGTGAACAAATGTTTCCAGTTTCCAAAATTTAATTGAAATTTCTGTGCAACATGGAACGTATTAAATTACCTTCTACGAGGCATCCAGCAGTTCAATACTTCAACCATCTTTGCTCTGAGATAAGGGTTTCTGATATATGTTGGACTCGCCATGAACATGATAATGAAGTTCATAAAATCATCCTACCAAGAACAAAACCATATCAATGGTGTGAAGATGATGAATGTAAAGATCATAATTTCCAGATAAAGCAACAAAATGCTTACCAACAAGGCCCCATCCAAAGCTCTTGGAATTCGGGAAGCAAATATAAGCAATTCCATGGAATCTTCCACAAAATGTTCAGGCAAGGAAGCAAATTCCATAGGGCATGTTGATGGAAGAGGCATTCTAAATCCACCAACCAGATCAACCAACCAAACCACCATTAAACGGTAGAATGAAAGTGCACGCTGAATAAGTGTTTCATCCTTTGAAAAAGACCAATAGAAAATTAAATCAGTAAAATTCATACAGCTGCATAGCCACTTAAACCATGGAGAGGGAGAGAGGAAGGCAGAGAGGGAGGAGGTCATATACCCTTAGTATCTGAGCTTCATAGCAAAGCTTTTCCTGCGAATACAGCTCTAAATCTTTCTCAAGCCGAGCAATATCCATTTGCATTTGCGGAGAAGGTGACTGCTCCTGCATAGTTTTTAATGTGGAGAGAGTATCTTCACTTCTTGAAATGTCCTGTCATAAATTTTATTAGTAAAAAGAAGCTCCTCTATGTGCTCGCACTCATGCAGAGCAGATTGAACAATATAAACACGGGATAAGCTCAGAGTACAAATGTGGTATTTGTCTATCTATGAAGAAAAGGACACATGCATTACCTGAACCAGATGCTTAAAGTCTGAAAATGCTTTCAACAGACCCAAATTGAGCACCCTTGCAGACATAAAGAAGCATTCACAAATAAATGTGTATTTAGCTTTATGACCACTACTTGATGTAGGCTTATCATTGCCACTACCAGAACTGGTGGCTTCTTGAGAATGAAGCAAGCGATTTTCACCATCACTAGATTGTGCAAAGACATCTGTTTTCCCATTATTACATTTATTAATCCACTCAGTAACTTCTTCTGACGATGCATGTAGGGCTGTCAACCCCCTATGATAGGTGAAAAATCAAAGGAAAAATTGATAATGAGGACAGGAGGATAATCAATAATAACACAGAAAGAGAGAGAGAGAGAGAGAGAGAGCTGTATAATCAAATCAGTAACCTTAGATCCAAACGGCTGTTGTCAAAGACATATTTAGGATCAATTTTATCCCTTTTTGTCAAATGTAGATCCAAAAAAGGATCACAGAATCGAAGCAAAACAGCACTTAGATTGACAAACATGCCTGAACTTGCACAAGATAAAGGATCAACCTACAACAAATATAGAATTCAATGTCAAAGGAATAAAGGTAATCTCTATAAAGGCTTCAGTTAATAGAGGAAAATTTCAACCTTTAAGGAGAAACAAAGAAACAATTGCATGTTGATTTTTGTGCATTCCATTGACAAAGATTAAATCCACACTAATCCTAGCATTTTAAGTGCAACATAATTGAGTATGATTAGTTCCATAATAGGGAGGAAAGCTACCTGTATATGGGCTCTTGATGAATTTCTATTGATCACCTCAGCAAGATACTGAAGAACATTCTCACGAGTGTCACCATTCTTAAGGAGGATGCGAAGAACTTGTTCTAGACCATCATGTAGGTTATTTGTAAAAGTCTTGATTGTGGTAAATGAAGATAACAGATCACTTGGCCGACGAGTTGATGCTTCAGAAAAGCACTGCTGCCTGATGTTTTAATGAGATCAAGGTTCAGAGAGAAATCTTTAATAGGCAAAAAGATCCCAGCCAGGAGAGATTAAAAACTATAAGTTGAATATAAAGTGATCAAAGCCTAGGCAAAATTTCTTTTAATACAATTCTGCAAATGTAATAGGTTTTCTAAATCTTGACAATTAAAATTTGCTGCACTAGAATTGTAAGAGGTAACAAAAGAATATTTAACAACCAAAACATAAGAAAGCGGAACTTCAATGAAAACAGTGTTGTGTTACTGCTACAGCCTTAACTAGAAATGTCTAAGACACAGATCCTCTCTCGAGTCCCCTATCAAATCCTAAAAAATCCGAGCAATTAAGAAAACAAAAAACCAGATTGTGACAACGCCAAAATATTTGACGACACTCAATACTTCACTTTTGTAGCCAACCTCAAGACCATTAAACTTCCCCCTGGCTTGCAACTGTGGGGAAACAAGAGCTGATAGGCTTGCAATTGTATTTCCGTATGGCACTAATTCGTAATTCTAGCTTCATTCTGGACATTTAAACTATTTGCAGTTGTATGTTCAGTTTCTGATATCAGTTTTATTCATTTTAAAGATTCAATTTTTTATCAGATTACAGGACTATTCTATTAGTTGCAGGAATTTGCCTCCTAAGCTACAGCCTTGTTTATAATTCTAAAAAGAAAAAAGAGCATGTCAATTTAAGCTAGTTACACGTAACATTTAGCATTAACTTAATTAGCAAGTCAAGTGCCAATAGTTTCCATTTCTCAACTTCTCTAACAGCCAAATCTAATGCCAATAGCAAGTAAGCTCATAAACGCAAAAGCAAAAAAAAAAAACAAAAAAAAAAAAAAACACAGAATTACAAAAAAGAATACACTAGAGTAAACTCACCCAACATCTGGCTCGCTCTTGAAAATAGTATGATCAGGCAAAGCACTAACATGAAAAAAAGGACCCAAAATGCTAGTCATTTCAATAACTCTACCATTCAGATAAGCACCTTTAGGAATCCACCATGGATGATTAACAAGTGACTTAAGACCAACAGGAAACTTAATCAAATACAACAAAGCACCTAATGGCTGCTGAAAATTCCCCATAACAGATACTTTAATAACATTCCCTCTTAAATCCTCATAAAGCCCTTTCAATATAGGATCCAAGCTATCAAAATCCCCATCTCTAAACAACTCATCCAAAAACCCTGCTGGGGGTGGCAGGGTGCCACCAATGCCGTCCAACCCGCCTATAGAAGCAAAAATCAACGGCAACAACGGAGAAAGATTGGATTTTTTAGAATCAAAATCACCAGGAAACATATCAGGATTGCCCAAATGAATTCTACAATAAGAAATGAACAATCTTTTAGCTTGCTTGATAGACAATTCAAGTTCCAATTTCACTTTCTTATCCTTCATGTTACCAATTTTTTTCTCTTCTTCATTAGCACGACGGTAACAAGCTAACAGATACTGAAACGGAGGGTCTGACCCCGGAAATTGACCCGACAACCGATCAATTAACACTCTTTCGATCAAGTCACGGTTGAGCTTTAAGTCTTTACCTTCGCTTAAGATCTCAGCCGCAGTCATCTCCAAGTAAACGATTCGAGAATCGCTTGTGGGTGCGATGGAATCGGTGAGTGAAATTAGTAAGATTTTTCGAAGGATTATGTCTTCGATTTCTTCGAAAGATCTTTGGGGCTTTGCGGAGGTAGCCATGGATAACCAAATGAAAGACAAAAGATTAAAAATTTTCTGGGGAAGCAAACAGAAACGTGAGGGGTTTTAGAGAAGGAGAAGGAGAAGGAGAAGGAGACGCAAGGTGGTGATGGTGCTGCAGTTGATACAGTTTCAGGTTTAAAAATAAATAAATAAATAAAAAGAAAATTAATTTTGTTTTTTAGATAAATTTTTTAATTTAATAATTGTTACGTGTTTTCCTTTTTATGTGTAAATCAAAAACCTTTTTACCAATCATAATTAATTTCTGGATCAGGTAAATTAATCTAAGTTCAAATTAGATTATATTAGAAAATATAAAATTTGAAATACAAATTATGATTTTTTAATATAGTATGCTTATTGTGTATAGTTTTAAATAAAGAAAAAATTGTGCAAATATCTCGTTGAAGTTTTACTCTAAGTGTTGATATGTCATTCACATTATTTAGGATTTTGATACACCATCAGAGTGCATAACCTCTGAATGTTAATACTTATTTACGTGGCAGCTGGAACCCACAACTCATAAATACAATTAAATCTTATAACTTTTTTTAGTACAATTAAGTCATATAGATTAATAAAAAATTAATTTTAATAGTTAATAACAAACAAATTTGATAAATATTTTTTAAAATATCCATGTAACATAAATATAAAATTTTAAAAATTTTTAAATCTATAAAATATATTTTCTTAATTTTTTCTTGAATTTAAAAAATTTTACAATTAACTAATATATATTTCAAATCCAATTTTATTCATTAATATAAATAGCAAATTGATAATTAATCCAAAAATTTAATTTCAATGGTTGACTAAAAATTTTTTAAATTTTAGTAATTAGTTTAAATTTTTAAACTTACACAATAAGTGATAAATATAAAAAAATTTATTCAATTGTTAAAATTAATTTTTTTTAGTCCCAAAAATTAATATAAACAGTATGATATACTAATTAAGTTATTATAATATACATTTCTTAATCAACTAGCAATTTTTTTAACACCCAAAAATTAAAAGTTAGCTTAGAGTATAGTCTTAAACTATCCCTACATGGTCAAAAGTGGTTATAGGTTCAAAATAACTATAGTTTTAGGGAAAAAAATGAATGGGACTACAAAAATTTAATTTTAACAATTGAATAAAAAAATTATAATTTTAACAATTGACTAAAAAAAATGTAATGGGACTACAAAAGTTTTTAAAATTCAAGAAAAAATAAAAAATATATATTTTATAGGTTTAAAAATTTTTAAAATTTCATAATTATGTTATATAGATATTTTAAAAAATATTTATCAATTTTGTTTGTTAGTAACCCTTAAAATTAATTTTTTTATTAATCTATAGGATTTAATTATATTAAAAAAAAGTTACAAGACTTAATTGTACTCATGAGTTGTGGGTTTCAGCAGCCACATAAATAGGTGTTAACATTCGGAGGGTTATGCGCTGCATTTTTAAAACGTTAATGGTGTATTAAAACCCTAAATAACGTTAATGGCATATCAGCACTTAGGGTAAAACTTCAGTAGGGTATTTGCACAATTTTTTCTTAAATAAAATATAATTTTTTATGAAAATGATTTCAAATGGTTATAAAATTATAGAATTATGCGCAAAATTGTCCTATAATTTTATTTCTAAATTTACTAAATTAATATAAAATCAATCGTAAATCCGCGAATTGTGCAGCCTTCTAATAAAGTATATATATATATATACCATAGACTTTCCATGTTATGAATAGTGCCTATAGGATGTTTCTGCAGTGAGTCATTTGGTCACAGGTGGTTCCGGTCGTAAGTCCCGGAGAGGGAATGAGACCTTTGATTTAGCCCGAGACTTATAGTTGTAGTTTCCTTTTATAGTCTCTAGTCCTACCATGTATCCTATCTTCGGTAAAACCACTTCTTCTTCTTCTTCCTTTGTTTCATCTTCTGCTAAAGTTCAAAGGAATCTAGTAAGTAGTGACGAAGTCACTATTGAAGACTTTGACAAATGCGTTAATGATTTCAAACTCATATAGATCCATAAAAGACCATATTTATAAGACCTATAGATTGAACCTCTTTCAAGTCTGATTATGTAATCAGAACTGAAGAAAGAGATGTCCAGTTAGATAAAGCTAAAGATGAGATAAAGTTCCTCTCCTCCCCCTCTATATAAAAACATAAAGCTAAAGGTTTCAGGTATATCCATATAGGACTTATCCAGGTTGGTATAAAGCCCCTAAACAGAGAAGGTCTTAATACTTTTGTCCTTACTGCTCTTAAAGACAAAAGGTTTAGAAAGTTCAAAAACTCTCTGTTAGGAACCATAGAATCCAGTCTCTGTAAAGGTCCTATATCATTTGACTATTACCCAAATTTTACTGTTTCTTTAAATGATACAAATCTTTTAAAGTCATTGGTTTTCCAGATCTAAACCCATCATTATAAAGTTCATTATAAGGCCATGATGATGGATCAATTGGGGGGGTGGGGGGAATTGAGTCATTTCTATAGTCTTTGTTTCCATGTTATGAATAGTGCCTATAGAATATTTCTGCAATGAGTCCTTTGGTCACAGGTGGTTCCAGTCGTAAGTCCCAGAGAGGGAATGAGACCTTCAGTTTAGCCCGAGACTTATAGTTATAGTTTCCTTCTATAGTCTCTAGTCCTATCATGTATCCTATCTTCGGTAAAACTACTTCTTCTTCTTCTTCCTCTATTTAAACTTCTGCTAAAGTTCAAAGGAATCTAGTCAGTAGTGACGAAGTCACTATTAAAGACTTTGACAAATGCATTGATGATTTCAAACTCATAGAGATCCATAAAGACCATGTTTATAAGACCTCTAGATTGAACATCTTCAAGTCTGATTATGTAATCAGAACTGAAGAAAGAGATGTCTAGTTAGATAAAGCTAAAGATGAGATAAAGCTCCTTTCCTCATCCTCTATAAAAAAAATATAAAGCTAAAGGTTTCAAGTACATCCATATAGGACTTGTCCAAGTTGGTATAAAGCCCCTAAACAGAGAAGGTCTTAATACTTATGTCCTTACTGCTCTTAAAGACAAAAGGTTTAGAAAGTTCGAAGACTCTCTGTTAGGAACCATAGAATCTAGTCTTTGTAAAGGTCCTATAGCATTTGACTATTACCCAAACTTTACTGTTTCTTTAAATGATACAAATCTTTTAAAGTCATTGGTTTTAAAGATCTAAACCCATAATTATAAAGTTCATTATAAGGCCAAGATGATGGATCAATTCTAATTGCATTAATTTTTAAAGTTCATTATAAGGCCATGATGTCTGCTTTTACTACAAGGAGTAGATTCCATAGTAAAAAAGGAGAAACTCTGCTTCTCCAAACAGATATGACTAAAGCAAATGTGGTTATCCCTAAACTCATTCAGTGGAACCAGATAACACTTCCCCAAGACTGGATCTTAAAAAGTGCCACTGAACCGATACCACAAACCTTGAAAAGTCCGCTCCAAACACATAAATAAAGCATATAACCCATTTCCGGGATGGAAGAGTAAAAATCAGTTTTGACAAAGTATCTTCTAGCTTTAGATTTTCTAATGCTTGATCATTAGAATCTTTAGATCTAGGAAGATTATCTCAAAGACCCTCTATCATTAATCTTTCATACAAAGAACAGCCTCACCAAAACCCTGATCTACCTAGAGTCATCAACCTTCCTTATACAGATCAAGCAGATCTGCACCCGAACCTGCCACTAATCATAAATCCACCTTATACCTTCTCAGCCAAATATTCCACATCTGACTTACCTCCTACTTCACTCAGAATCGTAGATCACAGTACCAATATAGCCAAACTAATCTACACTGAGCCTCAATAAGAAACAAAGTCTCCTTCACCTCTAGCTTCCCCAACAGCTTCAGCCATAACAGAAAATATAGCCTATGAGCTGAATGTCACAGAAAAGGAGTTTATTCCTAATAAAGCATTCATGCATCAAGATTTCTATGAATCTCATAATAAAGAAAAAAGAATTTATTTTTTTGAACATTTTCTAGACCAAAGAAAAGATATTCAAAACCAATTCTATGATTTTGTGAAAGAAAATAAAGTTAATATATTATTTTTTGACTGGTTTGAGATTTATGCATCAGAAAATAATATTTCTTATCCCTTTAAATTTTTAAATTCTGTTACTATCAGAAAGAAGGTAACAGTTTAGGAAACATCAAATGGTCAGAGTATAAAGTCTGAACATCCTCCCTTAGAATGAGTAAGCTTCCCATAAGAGATGAGACTATAGATGTTTGCCCTTACAAAAAGCCTCAGGATAGTGATTCCCAAAACCTAAAGAATATAGTTGTTCAAAACAACTTTACCAATGCTCATCTCAACAACATATGTAAATAGCTCTCTAGAATTGAAGGTCGAGCCCAATAGAACCCTATAGAACCCTTAGGGATAGCTAATAAATTTTAAAGAACCCCATGTTCAAACCTTAGCAGATCTCTAGCAGTGCCCAACAGGAAATTAAGACTAATAGATCAGTTTTCTTAGAAGCAGTTTGAGAACAACTCAGTAGATTAGGTCCTTCCTCGTCTGCTAACCCTATAGTACCTGATACACCACAGTCTGTTAATCAGAATGTTAGTGTTCTTGATAAAGTCTCTGAATCCTAGTTTGAAAATAGCGAATTTCAAGAACAGTCTCCAGAAATTGCTAAACTTCATTGGACTAATAGTTAGCCTTTTCGTTCAAGATATACTAAAGCCAAGTATCCAGAACTTGAAATAGGTGATCACCCAAGTATCCTTGTCCAGCCAAAGTTCAGTGCTAGTTCTGTTTATGAATGGAACATTGATGGGATGACAGAATACCAAATCATGAACTCCCTTCAGCAAATGACTATGGTCTCCAATGCTTATAAAACCCAAATAGGAACCTCTGATAAATCTATAGCTGAACTTATCATTGCAAGATTCTCTGGATAGCTGAAAGGATGGTGGGATTATCATCTCACAATTCAGCAGTAAACAGATATCCTGTATGTTATCCAAAAAGATGAAAAAGGTCTACCCATCTTAGATCCCTTAGGGAACACCATTCAAGATGCTGTGTCAACCTTGATTCTGATCATAGCATTACATTTTATAGGTGATTCCTCCCATCTTAAAGATAAGAATGCAGACCTTCTATCCAACCTTAGGTGTAAAAAGCTTAGTGATTTCCAATGGTATAGATCAACCTTCCTTACCAGGGTAATACTGAGGGAAGATTCTAACCAGCCTTTCTGGAAAGAAAAGTTCCTTGCAGGTCTTCCAACCCTTCTAGAAGAGAGAGTTAGAAATAAAGTTTTTTGACACCCATATTATCCTTTATGATCAACTCACCTATGGTGAATTGATCAGTACCATACAAAAAGAAGGTCTTGAGATTTGTCAAGACTTTAAACTCCAAAAACATCTAAATTGGGAGTTAAAGAAGTCTAAAAAAGAACTAGGATCTTTCTGCAAATAATTTGACTATAGTTATAGCCAAGACCAAACCTGTAAAGGAGATTGTAGTAAAAAGTCAAAGTCCTCATCTAAAAAATTTTCTAAATCAAAGAAGAAGACTTCTGAGGAACCTTACTATAAGAAACCTCATAGGAAATCTTCTAAAAAGGATAAAGCCTCTAGCTCTAAGAAAAACACTATAAATGTGGCAAGAAAGGACATATTTCAAAATACTGTAAAGTCTCCAAAAAACTTTAGGAACTCAACTTAGAAGATGAAACTTTAGCAAAGCTTTTAGCCTTACTCATGGAAACTTCTGAGTCTGAAACCACTTCTTCAAGAATAGGCTATCCCTAGATAGATGAGACAGCAACCACTTCCTCTTCTGAACCCGATTCAGAGTCTAGTTTTAAAGGAAAGCATAAAAACATGCTAACAAAATAACAAACTTTAATTCTAGATGTTATTCAACACATCAATGACCCTGATGTGCAGAAGAAATATCTAGAATAGCTTAGGAAGTCTCTTGAGAGAGATCCAGAACCTCCAAAAACTGAGTTACGCTCCATCAATACTAATATGTATGATCTTACCACCATTCTGAATAGAAAAAAGCTTGGTAAGAAACCATAAGGAGATGTCCAGGTACTTCAGTCTGAGATAAAGACCATAAAGTCCGAAATTAAGCAACTTAAAGAAAAACAGCAAAAGGATTCTGATCTAATCCAATTTCTTGTCACCAAACTAGTTCAAGAGTCTAGTGATAGTAATGAAACTAAGAGTTTAGAACTTCAATCCTTAACTAGTATAGAAAAAGTTTCTAATGATTTCCTTTGTGCTTTGAGTCATATCACCTCTAGGAAATACATTGTTAAAGTCTCTCTTTGTAAGCACCTAATTTCGGGATGACTAGAGTATGGATGCGAAAGAGGACTCCGATGATGAAAATTTATTGCAAATAGGTCTCTAGTATTTAAATTTTGGATCCCAAGGTTTGATTGCATTTTTTTATGGACTAAATTGAAAAGTCTCTTTTTCTTTAGAGGTCTTTTTGTAATTAAATGTTAAAAAAATTGGAAGAATGGATTTCTGATCGGAATTCCAGATTTTCGATCAGAAATCTAGAATTTTGATCAGAATTCCAGATTTTCGATCAAAAATCTAGAATTCCGATCGGAATTCCAGATTGCCAATCGGCAATCTACAATTCGGGTTAGAATTGTACTATCCCGACGCATGAAAATCTGATTTTTTATAATTTTTTATTTATTTTTCTTAATTTTGATTGGTCAAAAATTAATTTCAGAAAAAAATAAAATAATAATAATAATAATAAAATAAAATTTTATCTGTAAATAAAATAAAATTTTATCGCCCTGAACGATAAAGATAAAGTCTTTATCGTTTGCGATAATGACCTAACTAATTTATTGAGTGTTAACCTAATCGACAGGAGAAATAAAAGGGAAGAGAGACGTAGAAGAAGGGGAGGAGAAAAAAAAGGAAGAATATAGAGGGAAAAAAAACAGAGAGAACGAAAAAAGAAAAGGACGCAAAAAAATAAAAGAAAAAGACGAAAAAAAAGAGAAACAGAGAAAAAAGAGAACAAAGTAAAAAAATTTCTTTCCTGAAAAAGCTTTTTGCATGAACTTCATTTGAAAAATCAAACTTTTCTTTTTTCTACGGGAATTAACGTTTTCTTTTGGAAAAGCAATCAAAGCTTGGAACTGAGAAGATCAAAACTGCAGATCTATTCAAATGGTGAATCAAACAAAGCCTCTGATAAGCTAATCAATATTGCATCTCTATGTTTCATCCTTTTTCTTTTATTTTATTTATTTTATTTTTATTTTTATTATTTATTTTTTTATTATTTTATTCTAATCATTTTTTTGATTTTTTTGTTTTGTTTCCTTAATGATGGTGGTGGAAACATTATATGCCCTGGAGATAGGATTAAACGGACTAATTCTATGAAGGTCCATGGAATGCCATGGATTAATCCATGTCAAAATCACGTAGTTTTAGATTTATTTTCTATGTTTTAGTGGTATTTACATTGTGTATTTATTTTTGATTTTTGGGCATGTAACTATTATTGTACATAGAAATTGTAATAGCCCTGGTAGAGGGGAAAATAGTGAAATTTTAATTTTCTGCACTTAAAAATAAATTAGTAAATTAGGTCCATTTGGTAATACCCTAATAAAATTAATTATGGCTTTAGATTAATTTAGGTGGTATGTAAATTAAATTAGGGTTAGAAATCCTTGTTTGTATGTTTGTATATTTATTTGGTTTGTTTTATTATTTAGGCTTGTTTTTTAATTTTTATTTGTTTTGAGCTCCAAGCTCACGTGTAGGTTTTAACTCACTTAATTAATAGGCTTTAAAATTGGTTTTAGAACAACTTAGGCCCATTTAGATTAATTTAGATTTTAGACCCATTTTTAGTTAAATAAAATTAACTTAGATTTAGCTCAGCCCATTAATAAAGTTTTCTTCATAATTT